>BDMV01000002.1:26625488-26901724 GCA_008326285.1 Oryza officinalis
TTTAGGGTTTAGGGTTTAGGGTTTAGGGTTTAGGGGTTTAGGGTGTAGGGTTTAGGGTTTAGGGGTTTAGGGTTTATTGTACTGGTTCGCTCGAAGTTCGCTCGTTCGAAGTAGGTACTGGTTCAGGATATTGGCTGAACACAAGCACTCGGTCTTTCATGACTAAACAGAAACGGAGATTTTTCAAGACAAATTTTGTCTTGATTCCTATACATGGGGAGTCAAGACAAAATTTGTTATGAAAATTATCCGTTTGTAGCATGAAAGAGCGAGGTCTTGTGTTCACCCAATATCTTGAGTCACTATCTATTTATTGTATATATTAAAGATATATTTTATAGGTCATGTTATTATTTAAAACGTCCAGTATTACAGAGCAGGAGAGAGTACAATAAATTAAAGGAGTAGACTAGTGTATGCAACGTGATAGACGGTGTAGAAAAGTTTGGAACGAACGAGCGACCGAACGAACAAACGAACGTACGATGGTACTGGTTCGCTCGAAAGAGCGAGGTCTTGTGTTCACCCAATATCTTGAGTCACTATCTATTTGTTGTATATATTAAATATAATATTGCACATCTTTGTACATTTTGCTAATAGTGTTTTATTTTTTTGTCTAATTTTTTTTCTAATAGGTGCTGACCCCCGTCGTCGCTCAAGCTTAAGTGGCCCCAATAACTCCACGCAAAACGAAGGCAAGTTTCTTGAATTCCTTCATGTGTGTCTATATATATATATGACATATGCATGTATAACAATGAATTAACTTGTCATTGTACGTATTTCGCAACAATGTCATTATATGTAAAACAATATACTGTTAGTTGATGTGTACCTCGTAATGTTACAAACAGATGGCAGATCGCGAGGATGAACATATCCTCATGGACGAGATCGCAGAGGGTAGCAGCCAATATTGGACGGATGAGGAGCCAGAGGACCCCAACCAATACCTCAACGAGGAGGGAAACGAGGCTACAAACCAACAGGAAAGTGAAAGGAAACCGGCCGTTGGAGAGAAGAGGGCATGCAGACAACGGGGTGCCGCAAGGAAGCTAGTGGGCAGGCATATTATTACTGAAGTGGTCCCAGACGGCGAACCAGTTGCCCCGGCCGGCATACTACGTAAGTTTGTGGGACACAGTGGTTGGGTCGTGAGGGATCACGTGCCCATTAGCATAGTGCATTGGCGTCAAACAAGAACAGCAGAGGATGATGAAAGTTATCTGCCAGATACGGAGAAAGCAATGTTGTGGACCACCATGCTTGAGACTTTCACGTCCCTCAGGCAGATCAGCCAAGACTGAAAGCATGGACGATGAAGAAAATGGCTGAACAGTTCCAGAAGTACAAGTCAGCTCTATACAAGAAATACGTCGTGAAGGGTCTGACACCTGATTTTGACAAGTTAACGAAGCTGAGGGATCATTGGGATGCGTTTGTTGCATACAGGACTTCCGAGCACGGGCAAACGCAAGTAGCAAAGAACAAAGCCAATGCCGCTAAGAAGCAGTACCATCACCGGCTAGGGTCAGGTGGCTATAAGAAGGCAATCCCCAAGTGGGATGAACTGGAAGCCGAGTTGATTGGAAAGGGTATTGAGACGGCCACAACGAACTGGCCTGAACGTTCAAGAAATTGGTACTATGCTCATGGTGGAAAGCTCGATCCCACTGATGGCTCCCTTGTATTCGGCGATGCGATCCGCGAAGCAGCTTGCCGACTCACGGAAGCAGTGGAGGCGTCTGCTCAGGGAACATTCCATCCCGACAGAGAGAAGGACGAGCTTACGCTCGCACTATAGAATCCCGAGCATCCAGGACGAACACGGGGGAAAGGCGTGGTTGCATGGAAATACGGATTTCAAGAGGCCAGCCACACTTACAAGAGTCGGATGAGGAGCAAGAGGGATACCGAGGACAAATTAAGATATCTCGAGGAGAGGGTCGCCCTGCAGGAAATACGGATGCAAGAGGAGGTCGAACGACGGGTGGACCAATGCCTTGCGGAACGACAGAGCGAGCAGACGGTGCAGCTGTATGCACCTCCAATCATGGTGAGCCCCTCGGGCAATCGCAGCAGCTGTGCCTCTACAGGGCAGGCAGGAGAACAGGTCATGGAAGGTGCAGCAGGGCAAGCTCAGGCAAACCCATCGTACCCCGTAGATGAAATCACGCGGCAGACACCTTGTGAGCTGCACATTCCCTTCAAGAACATATCACTCAAGGTATGCTCTTAGTTTTATGATATGTGTCTTGTAAATTGCATAACCGGTGGTGCATGCATCTGTTAATTACTAAGTAATCCTGACTCTCGTGAAGGTGGCGTTGGGCATGGCCATACCAGTGGACCCTTCGGGGACATATCATTGCAGACCGATTCCACCTGGGTACTCAAAGGTCGAGGTTGAATTGGTGGAACGAGGGTTCGACGATCTCGAGTTGGACATCCCCGGAGGAGACGGGGAGACGAAACTAGGAGACACAGCCCATGCCATTATACTATGGTGCAAACGACACATCGTGTTTCCCGGGCGAGCAGCGGCGTCTTCTCCTTCGTCTCCTCCGCCTGCACCGGCTCCTCCGCCTGCACCGGCTCCTCCGCCGCAGTCTCCTCTGCCTGAAACCTATCCGTCGCCTGCACCGGCTCCTCCACCGCAGTCTCCTCCGCATGGAACCTCTTCTTCGCCTGCACCGGCTCCTCCGCCTGCACCGTCACCGTCTGCTCCGCCTGCACGGCCTAAAAAGTCGTGCCTACTTCGTCCCGCGCTGTCAAAGTCCACACCACCAAGAAAGAAGCCAAGACTTGACGAGCCAAAACTCCCCGCTCTTAAGAAAAGGGCGTACGACCGCACTCTCGAGGAGAATGAGGAGGTCGTACGAGCAGAAGTGAAGGCATTCTTTGAGGCACAGAAACCACCAAAGAAGATTCCAATAGATCCGGCTGCTAAGAAGTTCTTCCAAAAGATGAGCGAACCGGTCAGGAGGGCTATACCTTCCGATTGTGACCGATCGGTGACGAAGTCGTACAAGAAACAAAGAGCAAAGGCCAAAGAAGTGCCTCAGCTCGGAAAGCAGCGGAAACAATCGGTTGAGCCGTTGCTACCACCCGGTGAAGAGGAGCTGAGGCAATGGATGAAAGAGACAGGTCTGAGCAGGGCGCAACTGGTGGGAGACACACCGATAACCATGGCGATAGAAGCCGACTTGAAATACAAATTTAAAGTCGGTGAACCGCATGTCAAGCCTAGTGAGGTGAACAGTCTCTCAGCACAAATGCATCGATTCCATCAATGGTATATGGAACATTCATCCAGAAGTAGAATAATGTTTGGAGCGAGGATAAGAAACACAGACTACTACCAAGGAGATGATGTTCTGTGGATGAACTTCGAGAATGTGTTCGATGTATACCAACTAGACGCTCTCGACGTCTCCATTCTCAGCTGCTGGGTTTTGTAAGTATCGTTTTAGCAAACTTTATTTTGTTCCTTAGCTTCTTCTATGTACCATTCCCTGGTTAGAATGTGACGATAAGACTGATGCAAATTCCTTTGGCTTTTGTAGAATGGAGATTCAATCGTGCCGTAGGCAGGGGATTTTCAATATTGGATTCATGGACCCTCGCAAAGTCAATGACGTAATGATACGGGACTTTGAGAAAGATACAGAAGACAATATTGTTCATTTCCTGGTGCAGCAGCATTACAAGACCTACATACTATTGCCATACAACACAGAGTGAGTTTTAACTGTCTTTCAAATTTGTACCAACTTCCTCCCCGTACTCATAACGTCACATATATATCGTCGGACGCAATTTGCAGATTTCACTGGGTCCTTTTACTCTTCGACCTTGAACTTTGCAAAGTCCATGTCTATGACTCAATGGATAAACCAGAGTCTACTTTCACCAAGGTTTTTGAAGTGATAGACAGGTAATGCCATCTATTCAACCGTCATTAATTATGAACACCGCTATTGGTACTATGCAGATCTCCGGTATTTAATCATAGCTTCCAACTGTACATAGGGCATGGGCAAAGTTCCGTACATTGGTCTGCGGGGTTTGGAAAGAAAATCTTGGTAGGAGATTTAAGTTTCCTGTGAGTACATGCTCCAAAATTATTTAATCATTCATTGCTTCTAGAAAAAATTAGTACATTAAATCTCTCGTCGTTTCTCCTTAAGTGTGCAAAACAGGAGAAGGGGAATAACTTGTGCGGCTACTACGTCTACGAATATACTCACGCACTTGTACAGCAAATCAACAATGACAGGGATCTGGAAGTATGTAAAAATTATTCATACATTATGTCCCGATTTCTTATTGACTTCATATACTTATATCTCAATTTTTTTTCGAATGATAGATTATTTACATGAGGGAAAAACCTATCCAACGAAGAATTTATCAAGGCTGTTCAAGAACAACTGATGAGATTTATCAATGAACAAATAATTGATCTCGCGAAAGAATTCTACTACGATGAAAGTGCTATTCATCATCCTCCCCATGGATAATATATCTTAACTTTCTTCGTAATATACAATAGAACATTATAATTAACGAAAGATTGTAATATATGTATATTCAGATGTGCATTCATGTACTTATGTGTGTGAGTATATTTCGATAATAAAAGTATATATTTACTTGAGTGCTTATATATAGGATATATATATATATGTAAAACATGTATTTATATATACATACATATATATATACATATATATATATATATATATATATATATATATATATATATATATATATATATATATATATATATATATATATATATATATATATATATATATATATATATATGCATATTGCATATATATACATATAAATACATATATTACATATATACGTATATTACATTTACATATATATTATGCATATATATGTATTTATACAGATATATGCATACTATATAAACAAGCAGTTGGCAGAACCAGCAAATGGTTTTTTTTTAAAAAAATATCATTAGTCCCGGTTGGTAACACTAACCGGGACTAAAGATGGCCGAGGCAGCTACGTGGCAGCCATCTTTAGTCCCGGTTGATAACACCAACCGGGACTAAAGATGGATCTTTAGTCCCGGGTATTTCACCCGGGACTAAAGATGCCGATCTTTAGTCCCGCATTCGTAGTCCCGGTTCGAGAACTGGGACTAAATGCGGTTACGAATCGGGACTATAGTGGGTTTCTCCAGCAGTGTGTGTCGAAAGAATTGGTATGAGACGATCACGTGAGTGATCGTTAGATAGTAACCACAACAATTGTCATGGTGGTGATCGAAACCATTTCCAAAATTATACAAGGGATAATTTAAGTTTGTTTTCATATTTAAGATGGGATATTTGATTTACATATAACAAAGGATGATACCAAACATTGTCACGAATAGGAGAATTTTTTTGGTAGCACCGAACATGGTTCAGATTCCTTTAGGCTGCGTTGAACTGTCCCTTTTCCAATCTTCTATTCTCTTGTGTTCCATGAAAACGTTTCTCGAAATACTGCACTATGTTTTTTCAAAAAATTATAGAAAAGTTATTTCAAAAATTCATATTAATCTATTTTTTAAATTTTTTATAAATAATATTGAATTAATTATGTACTAATTTATAGCTTCATTTTATATGCTAGGGAAAATCTATGCCCCTCAACCCGTTTTCATTGGTGGGCTACCTTCTCCTTCTTGGGATCCTTCATAGATCAAGGGTGTGACAAACAACATTGTATAAATTAATGATCAAATAATATTTGAGCTCAAGGTCGTTTCAAAAGCTATTGCAATTTAATTTTAGATAGAGAGAATAGTTACTATAGAAAATTTATGTCCATAAGTGTAGTACTAAGGTAGGATGGGGACGAGCAGAGGATGGTCCTCCCCTAACATTTTTTTATGTAGGATTACCTAATTAGTCATGTAAATAAACTAGTCCCATCATTTTCACAAGTCGTTTTGATTTTATTTCTAATCAATTTTTTTAAGTTCGATCAAATTTATAAAAAAAATTAACAATATTTTTAGTACAAAACAAATATATTATCTAAATATATTAAATGTTTCATTTAATAAATTTATTTGATGTTGTAAATGCTACTAAATTTTTTTATAAATTTAATCAAACTTAAAAGGTTTAACTAAAAATTTAAAATGATTTATAATATAAATTTAATTAAATTTAAAAAGGTTTAATAAAAGTTAAAATAATTTATAATATGAAATGGAGAAAGTAAGTACATAGCCACGTAGGCGTATATTAGGCCTCCCTCCAAACCTTGCATGGGGCTTTGGCTGCTGCTATGTTATCGTGGGCAACAGAGAGATTTTCCACTATATGTACTCCCTCCTTTCACCTACACTAGCCAGTAGAGTCGTGCGCTTGCATGATTATTATCTCTTGTCTATTAAATGTTATAACATATTGATTATATATTAAAAATAGGCTCTCAAAGAACAGATTTGGTAGAAAGTATAGTTACATTTTTCTAATCTACAATAAATAATGCTATCGTGATAATAAATATTAATTAACCTGCATACCGTGTAAAACTTATTGTATACATAATATTAGCATGTTCTAAACTTGTATGTATTATTAGCATATATTATATTTTAAATATCAGTCTAAATAACTTTTAAACACTTATTTTCAAAAGCATTAATTTCTAAACCTTGTTTTGTATTATAAACTTTTGTTCTAGTCGTTCTATTGAAAGGGAGTAGGGCACACGGTCACGCTAGCGAGAAGAGGCGGCACCAACAGACGTTGGTGTGTGATGGCCTCTCCTCAACATCTTTCTCATCTTTGATTTTTCTTTTTTTACTAGAACATTCATCTTTGATTATTTCTTCCTGTGCCCGAGCTTCCTCCTTCATCCCAACTCAGCCTACGTCGCTGCTCCTTCTCCCTTACAACGACGGTGTGTGTGGTAAGCGAACATGTGGTGAGTAGTGACGAGGAGATGGGACAGATGGCAGCCAGGATAGAAGGGCATGTGGGTTTCCCCCCTTTTTGGCTATTTTCTTCCCTTTCAGTCATGGAGATGGCTGGCTGGTTAAATGGGTGCCTTTTCTTTCTGATAATTTTTGGGAGTGTCTATATTTATATATATCATCATAAAATCATTTTTGCACACTGTAAATTACTTGTACTCATATTATAATTACATCGCAAATTTCAAAACTTACATTGTAATTACATTGTAAATTTCAAGTAGAATTATTCTAATTTATTATCTAGTTGAAAGAGGATGTAAAAAAAGATAAAAGCATACTTGCATGAGAGAAAGCAATTACAAAAGAAAAAATGACTGAAATTAAGCAAAAAATGTGACACCATAAATTTTGCAAACCCGCATATTTTTCAACTTAACTTACATAGAAAAAAGTGACTGAAATCAAGTGAAAAATATGGTGCCATAATTTTTGTAAACCCGTATTTTTTTTTCAGCTTAACTCTTTTCGGTGCTATTTCTTTGATGATCAAAGTTATCTATGATTGGAGTTTTATTACTCACATGCCTTGAAAAACTCCCATGCCTTCCAGATTCTTCTAATGAAAATGTCGTGACTTTTCTCCTTCCCTCCATATTTTTAACCGTTCTTCTCAAATCCAACGGCCCATCTTTTAGAGCACATGTGGCTCAATCAGGAAACGAATGAACATCCTTCGTTCATTATATGACGACGACGACGACGACGATATAACATTGGTTAGCATATATAAGTGGAAGGAGGAAACATTTATTATCGATTCTCTCTTTCATCTCGATATAAAAATAAAATAAACTATATATTAAAAACTTAAAAATTTATATGTATTATTAAGCTATTTATAGTTGTCACCAATAAGTTGGTCACCTTTATCTAAATCCATAATCCATAGTACTACGGTGAATTATGCTAAGTCTGCACATATACAGCTATACTTAAACAAAATAGGATGGGGCATTCATGGTAGCCGGCAACAACGATACCAACAGATTTACCACTTAACAGCGTGGGGTGGTCGTTGGACACTGTGGTACCCTGTTGTTGTTGTCCACTACTCTTTTCATCTCAAAATATAAACGATTTTGATTAAATAAAATATATTTTTATTTTGATTTATAGTACGTGTGTCATTCAATCAAAATTCTTTATATTTTAAAAACGAGCACTACAACGATCTCATCAGGTGCTAGTTCAAACTGTTGCCCAGTAGCTTTTAGGCTCCACGAGGGTAATTATTATATTGTGACCAATTAGGAGCCACATTAAATAAATTTCTTTCTCACTATTTTTTTTAAAAAAAACTGTTTAAAGGTGCATGCATGGTTAATGGTTTATATCTGTTTTCCATCGTGTGTTAATTAATTAGGACCTACTTCATCATCATTTGGATTTTTGGTAGTACTGCATTTAACATGAGACAGCAAAGCAACTGGACTAAATTTAGATCGTACGTGGACATGGTTGATGAATGATGATTGCGATGACACTATATATATTTTGGCTCTTTTCTCAATTAATTCACCACATGAGAGTACTGTAAGTCATATCATAAACTCTCGGTCCTGTCCCATAAAAAAACAAACCTGTAGGTTTGCTTGGAGTAGTAGATTGGATCCACCAAATTCCCTGTAGAAAATTTAGCTACATGTACTGAATTAGGTTGCAATATCCCAATTAATAGTCAAACAATAATGGTCCTCTTAAGAAGATTTTCGCCCTGTTTTTTTTTTTAAAAAGATTCTGCTACTTTCGCTATGCTCAAAATAGTGGCAAAATGTGAGGGTACACTTGTACCATTGGAATTTTATACGTTTTTCTAAGGAAAAGGTTCAGTTTTGATAGGAAATTTTTTTCCATGTCCTAAACGTGCCCTTAATTAATTGTTGCTTGCTCTAGAGCTAAAATATGGTGACCACCAGCAGCCAACTGCATCGCTAGACCCAATTAATCACAGCCTTACAGTGCTGTGCGAGCTTTATAGATCAACAGGATAACCGTGTTGATGTGCTCACTACTGATATGGACTACCAAACATTTACGGATATATATGAAACTTTAATTAGCACCTACATTTCATTAAAACGAAACCAGAATGTTTCTATAATTTTCTTTTTTAAAAAAGATTTCAGGTGCCTCAAAATTAGAATTACACGTTGCTAAGCTCAGAGAATTGTGGTGTTGTCGGGGAAGCGGTCCCCCGACAACGGGGAGGTGCAGACCCCTCCTTTCAAAAATCCGACGAGGGGTTGGCTGTGGATGAGGTTAGTTCTTCTGCGGGGTGTGTTCGAGAAAAAGTAGGACAACTCAAAGACAAAGACAGAGATTATACAGGTTCGGGCCACCCGAAGGTGTAACACTCTATTCCTATGTTCTAAGACTATCGGGAACACTCGCCCTGTGTACACCTGGTTCTCACCTTTACAATGGTTGTCGGAGTAGGAGGAGAGCCCCCTTTCTCGTATCAAATATCCTTCCTTTTATAGCTCAAGGAGCGATATACAGTGCCCGAGCTCCTTTGTGAGAGGATTGTTTACCGTCTTGGTCTTGCTTCTTGACACGTTGGTGGTAGGGTGTCGTCGGGCATGCTTAACACATGGCGTCGCTCCTGTTGCTCCAGGTGACTCACTGCTGTTGGCTACTTCATGCCTTGACACCTCCTGGTTGCATGCGGCGAGGTGGCGCCCTTGGAGTGAGAACTCCAAGGCACTACCCGACAACGGATTGGGGACGTCACTTCGGCACTGCCGTCGGGCCCACCGCTCTGTGTCGACCGCCAGTCCTGTCTGCCCTGCTTGGCGACAAAGCAGGGATCTCCCCAGGGCATGTGCGATGCCCGGGGCCTTTATACAACCCAGGATCCGGGCAAGCTCCCATGCTATCTCACAGGAAGACTCGTTGTTTCTGTCAAGCTTCTTGTCAGCGTCGGTGACGAAGGAAATTAGATGGATATAACCTTTAGGATGTGCGTTTGTACAACTGCATGCTCCTCTCATCAAAGAGTGTGCGTGTAATCGCGAGGGGCAGGAGAGCCCCAAGTTCTAGCACAGGCATTCCCGGGCCCCCACGCCCCTCAGTTTTCATAAGTATAAAACTCATTTTTTCTCTGCTCTCTTCTTAAAAACCGAGCATGTATAACTGTTGAGGACAGGGGGATCCCGGACCACGCCCGTGTCAGGGAGGGTCCCGAGCCCTCGGCCCCGCTGACTCGTAGATATAAATCTTGTAGGTTTCCACACTCCTCTTAAGGAAGAGGGTGTGTAACCTAAAGGGGCATGGGACCCGAGCCGAGACCCAGGTCCAAGCAACCCGGACCCTAGGGCCATGCCCTAACAGCTGCCATCATCGCTGGCAACTTATCGATGATTTTCTTCGTAGTTAAAATTAAATGGAAACATAACCTCGGGTCCTTGGGGAAGGGGGACCCCGGTTCCCATTTTACCAACAGTAACCCCCAGCATTGGGCAACAGGGCAATGCCAAAATTCCTCATGCGTCTCTTCACCTGCCTGGCATGGTTGGCCTTATCGCTGACGCAATGAAAGAGCTTCCTCGGCGCGTGCACGAGCAGGCGACGAAGGAAGGCCGCGAGTTGGCGATGGCGGTAGCGGAGCATGTCCTCGCTAGTTTCTAGGCTCAGGACCCCAACTTCTCCCTGGCATCGTCTCCCAGCTAACAAGGAGGAAGAGGCATGGAAGGCCATGGCTGATGCTGCCGTGAAGGTCACCAGCTTCTTCAATCGTGGCGAGTACATGGAGCCAAAGATCGCTGACTCGACGTCAGAGGGCAAGGAGGAGGAAGAAGAGGAAAACAACGCCGAGAGAACCCCTTCGCTTGACACGTTATCCATTTCCTCCCACAACATTCTCTCCTTTGTAAAAAGTTTCACTTTTGATATGAAACTCTTGGAGACATTTTTCTTCTTTATGCATGACAGTTGGCATTTCTGAGGCGAAATCCCTCCTTATGATTGTTCCCGAGCCCTTAAGCTGGCAGCAACGCGTCACCCCTGGGCCTGGGTTACGACAAGGAGTTCGGCCCCCGGGCCCTTAGATAGACAGCATAATGCCATCTTGGGCCCCTGGGCTTACCCTTCGTGTTCTTGTATTTGTGCGGCCCTACCACTGGGGTGTGGCCGGCAGGGGCTTAACAAGCCCCCAGCATGCTGTCACGCCCCGATTTTCGATCGGGATTAAAAATTGCCTAATAATAGATTTTCCAGAAATTAAATAAAAATTTAAAGTAATTTAAACAAGTGAAATTAGCAAGGAAATTAAATTTTCCTTTAAAAATCATGGCCGGAAATATTTTTGTAATATTCCCTGTGCCCTAAAGTACTCTCTAAAATTTTTTGTGAATTTTTGGAGCTAAAGAAATAATTTTAAAGTCACAAAGTTCATTTAATTGATTAAATTAATTGAAAAACAAATTAAAAAGGGTCCCTTTTGTTTTGGGCTGTTTTCGGCCCAAAATCCTCCCTCTCTTCCGCGGCCCACGTGGTCTCCTCCCATCTCCATCCCGCGCGGCCCACGGGCCACGTCCCTCCCTCCTTCCTCTCTTCCCCGGCCCAAGGCCGCCTTGACCCGTTCAGCTCTCCTCTTCCCCTCTCCGGCCCAGCCCGCGCGAAGTCTAGATTTCCTCCCTTCTTCAACCTCCGCCGGGTCAACCGCTGCCATTTTCGCCGGTCACCACCCCCACTCCTCCGGGGAATCCGGGCGCCCCCGGCCACCCCGTGCTCTCCCCCCTCTAAAAGAAGCACCCAGAGCTCCTCTCTCCTTTTTTCCCCCACTCCCCCGAACGTCGCCGCCTCTCCCGAACCCTAACCCCGCTCCCCACGCGCTCCGTCCAACCGCCGCTTGCCCCCGCACTCCGGTCGCATGCCGTCGCCGCCCTAGTCACTCCCGCGCGACGCCGCCGCCCCCTCCGGCCTCGTCGCCACTCCCGCGCCCTCGGTCGCGCCTCCGCGCCGTCGTCCCCGCGCCGTAGCACTGCCGCCGCCATCGTCCTCTTCGGCTCCGGCCTAATCCGGTGAGCCCCTCTCCCTCTCCCTCTCCCTTTCCTCTCTCCTCCCCGGTGCGCCGCCCCACCCGTGCGCCGCGGTCGCACGCCGTCGCCGCCACCGCCGCCACCGCTCGCCGGCTGTCCCTGCGGTGGCCGCGCCGCCGCCTCGCCGTCGCTCGGCCCGTGGCCGCCGCCGCCATGCCATGGCCGGTCGGGCCTAGGGTTCGGCCGAACCCTAGCCACCCGCCCGGCCGTAGAGGCCGCGCCCGGGCCGGTCCACCACTCCCTCCGGCCCAGCGGCCGTTGGGCCGATTGGCCCATCTCCCTCGCAAAAGTCCAATCTTGGTCCCTCGTCGCCCCTTTCCTTTTGGGTCGTCAGCCTGTTAGTCCTCTCTCCCGAAGTCCATTAACGTCCCTCTTCTCCCTTCTCTCGCTCCCTCTTTCTTGGGCCATCGGCCCGATCGGCTTTCTCTCTCACAACAAGTCCATTTCTCGTCCCTCCTCGCCCTTTCTCCTCTATTGGGCCGTCGGCCTATTATCCTTTCTTCACACAAAAGTCTACTTCTCCACGTTGGCGTCCACGTCGGCGCTACCTCCTCCCTTCCGTCTGCCGTGGCCGCCACGTCTGCGCCACGTGGTGCGTCCGCACCCGTGCGTGTGTGGACTTGGTTCACCGTGGACTGTCTGCCCCTTGACCCGTTGACACGTGGGACCCGCCGTTCCGGTGCCTTTTCCCTTTGATGATGTTAGCGTAGTCCTTCCCTTTGTAAAATTAATTAATAATTGCCCAATAAATCGACTTAATTTCCAGAAATTCATTTAAATAGCTCAAAACTTCTAAAATTCATATCTAATTCATACGAACTCCAAATTGAGCCATTCAACTTGCAAAATTCATCTAAAATTGAGCTCTACATGTTTGTTTACTTTTTATGTACTATTCACTTGGTTTTAATTAGAGTTTTTTTTCTCATTTTGCGTGCCAGCGTGTAGATTCCGCTGTTTCGGAAGTTCGGAAGATTGTTTGAAGAAGCAAGGCAAGTCACACATTCCCCCTTGAGCATGTTGTACCTATTTTACGAAATGTTTTACGTTTGCAAATAAAGTGCATGTTTTGCTAATTACATGGGAATAGGGTTTACCTATCCGTTCGCTTGTGCCATGTTTACTTGTTAACCGTCCTTTGTTAACCTTGGGTGATAATCTGACTAGCTTATGTCACTTTGTTGACTTTGCTAGAATTATATATGCTTAGCCATGCTTAATTACCACTAGCTCATTTAATGGGATAATTACACTGTTTACAATTAGCTTCTAACGAGCAGTTCGCTCGAGACACCCGACCATGTTTTATTGGTTGTAATTATCCAACTAAAATATGACCTAATGGTGGGCTGTGGGTGCATGGTTTTGCTGGTCGCACCCATGGCAATTAAGGACCGGTTCATGGGAAACCCTGGAAGAATAACAGTGCTTACCATGAGCAAGAATGGCAACTGTTGGACTTGGAGTTTGGATGGGCCCAACGACGGTCTATGTGGCTGCCGGATTCACCAAGGCACAAGGGGGGGCTGTCCACTGCCTTTTGAGGGGTAGGGGCGAAACCTGAGGTGGTACGATTGGTTAGAGAGGGTTATGCGAAAGGTCTTGTCACGATTTTCCCCTTTGCAGTATCGTGGCGATACTTCGGGGCATGGTAACATGTGTGGAATCGTGTCTTGTGGGTACAGTTGCGCACCTCTGATCAGAGTAAAACTATTCGAATAGCCATGCCCGCGGTTATGGGCGATCAACCAGATTCACCGTGATTAGTCCCACATGTTTAATTAATTTGACTTAATGAACTGGTGTAGTTCAGGAGGAATGGTTGGGCCTGTTCAACGTGGTTGTAGCATTGTTCAGTGGAGATTTAATCCTGTAATAATTAAACAACTGTTTACTGTTTCAAAATATAAAGATTTGCAACTGCTTTTCTGCAAATAGCCACAAGCTTTCCTCTGTCTCCCCTTTTCACGTTTGCATCTTTGGTGTGGCTTGTTGAGTACGGTGGTTGTACTCAATCTTGCTATTTTTCCCCCTTTTCAGAAGTCTAGTACTTCTGAGTTGAAGATGAAGTTAGAGGACTAAGGCTCAGACCCCAGTTGAGTTTGCCTGTGGAGTGAAGCTGAAGCCCCGCTAGGATCGCCTCTTTCCGCTGCTGTTTTCTTTTCGGTGTGAGGACTAAGTGCCTCTGTTGTAAGTATTTATCGCTTTATTTACGTTTGGGTCTATTTATTGATTTGTCATTTTGTGTACCCTAGTTGATGCCTGGACAGGGACTTAATACACAAAATGGTCTGGAAATTTGGGAAAAATTTCCGGGCATGACACATGCCCCAGGGGTATCTGGCACATTCAGCTATTCCTTTCCTGTAACTTATTAGTAAACAAGATTAGAATCCCGCGACGTTGTCTCTCAACGCTACTAACCTCCTTCACTCTATCCTTCCAACTGCCTCTCATCGCCTCCTCTCCCAATGCTTTGAACGACACTCGTAGCCAGCGACAAGCTCCGGACCTCGGAGCAAAAGCCACGCGCCGATAATTGGGTCGACCAGCCACCACAGCCCGCCTCGGGGCCCTAGCCGCCCTCGGAAGGGCTGACATCGGGCCCCACGGTTTCGGCGACGGCCAGGGCTCAATTCTTGGCTAGGGCTTGACCCAAGGGCCCCGCCCTTGTGCTCGTCAGCATGCCACCCGGAATAATTAGGAACAAAAACAATGGTTGCCATTGGGGGAATGGAGGGGATCTCAACATGCAGAGGAGAACAAAATCACGAGAAGGGGGAGATAAAAAACAATGGTTGCCATTGGGGAATGGAGGGGATCACAACATGCAGAGGAGAACAAAATCACGAGAAGGGGGAGATAAAAAAGAATTGAACAGGTGTAAAATTAGCACTTGACTGGAATTTAAAATTTTATTGATGAATATACATGATGGTAGTCCCCGGCCAAGGTTTTCATTTTTGGAGAAAAAATAACATTGGCCCGAATACTATACACTTACAAATTTTTTAGCTACGGGTAGAACTTGCGCAGGTGTTCTATGTTCCACGGGTTTGGGAACGGGGCTTCATCCTCGGTAGCCAGGCCGCGGGATACCGACCACCAGGAAAGGGCCTTCCCATGCTGGGGACAACTTGTTCTTGCCGACGCGTGTAAGGACACGATGCAAGACCAAGTCCCCCGACCTGGAGGGTTCGGGTGCAAACCTTGCACTGGTAATAGCGTTTTTGGCTTTGCTGGTACCGGGCCGCCCGAAGGAAAGCCCGCCTTCTGCGCTCTTCCAAGTAGTCGATGTTGTCCTGCAAAAGTTGGTCATTGTCGAGGCCATGTCCATATTGCGCCACCCTTGGTAAGCCGTAAGTCATCTCGGACGGGAGGACGCCTCGGCCCCATATACAAGGAAGAAGGGTGTCTCTGCTGTTGCTCTGCTCAGGATGGTTCGATTGGCCCACAGAATAGCCAGGAGCTCATATATCCACCTCGTGCCGTGTTTCTTGAGTTCGTTGTATGATCTTGTCTTCAGACCCTTTAAGATTTCTGTGTTCGCCCTTTCGATTTGCCCATTGCTCTCGGGGTGCGCGAGTGAGGCAAAGAACAGCTTGATTCCGATGTCCTCACAATAGTTCCCGAACAGATCGCTCATGAACTGAGTGCCATTGTCGATTATGATGCAATTAGGAATCCCGAACCGGCTCATGATCCCTCTTATGAATTTGAGTGTTGAATTCTTGTCGATTTTTGTGACCGGGAAGGCTTCTAGCCACTTGGTGAACTTGTCGATGGCTACATAGAGATATTCATAGCCACCGACTGCTCGAGGAAAAGGCCCGAGGATATATAGTCCCCAGACCGCAAACGGCCATGAGAGCGAGATGACTAGAAGTGACTGAGCAGGCTGATGCACTTGTTTGGCATGGAATTGGCATGCTCGGCAACGCTGCACCAAGGTTGTAGCGTCTTGCAATGCCGTCGGCCAATAGAACCCTTGTCGGAACGCTTTTCCAACAAGGGTGCGGGAGGCAGAATGGCTACCACACTGTCCTTCATGTATGTTGGAGAGGATCTCAGTATCGACCTTACAGCCGATGCACTTGAGAAGCACGCCATTGGCGCCAGTCAGTAGAGGTCCCCATCTACCATGACGTAGCGCTTGGCTATGTGCACAATTCCTTCCGCTTCCACGTTGTTTTCAGGTAGGTGAGATTGGAGCAGGTATGCCCGGACCTCATCCATCCATGAAGGTTTCCCGTTCTTGGCCCCGAGTGCCTCGGTCAAGGCCCAAGGGCTGGTTTGGTCGTCGGGCACAGGGCCCGTGACCTACAAGCTTGAACTAGCTTCACCGGTGGACCCAGGCATGCTTGTAGACGGGCTGGAGAGGATATCTTGAAACACTCCCGGGGGAACTATGGCCCAGGAGGACGCCAGCCTCGAGAGCTCGTTGGTAAGCATGTTGTCACGACGAGGGACGTGATATAGCTCGAAGCCATCAAACCGTTGCTCGAGTTTGCGCACCTCGTCCACATATGCCACCATTTGTGGATCTACACACCAGTATTCTTTGGATACCTGGTTAACGACAAGATGGGAATCGCCCCGCACCAACAAGCGGCGGATGCCAAGGGCACTAGCCGCCCGGAGCCTGGTGAGCATGCCCTCGTATTTCGCCATGTTGTTGGTGGCCCAAAAGTCCAATTGTATCATGTATCAGAGCTCGTCCCCAGTTGGCGATGTAAGAACAATGTCGGCCCTAGCCCCATTGTACGTGAAGGAGCCATTGAAGTTCATACACCATCGGGATGGCGTGTCGCGCAGTGGGCCGGTCTCCGTGGGAGTTGCATCGAGTGTATCGTTGTTGGCGTAGAATTTTGACCCGCCCAACAAGAAAGCGGGTTCCACGTTTCCACGGCGGCCTGGGAGGTTTGCTTTACTCCAGTGCAGGTCCAAAGGCTTGCCTAGTCGTGTGTAGAGCGTGCCAGTTGATTTGATCTGCAATCAACAAGATAAAAAAGCAAACCATGTTAGAAAACAATGGCCGATCGGCCGATAGGCCGATGTCGCATTGTCATGGCCCAGCCGATAGGGAAAAGCTGTATCGGCTCACTTGTAATAAAATAAGATTAAAGCATATATCTAATCCTATCGGCCTTCATCGACATATTGATGTCAATTAATGGCATCGGCCGATAAGAATAACGAGAGTAACTACACTAGCTAATACTCTAATGCAAATCTATACGAACCAATCAACCAATATAAATATGTCGATCACAGATAAACCCTAAAGAGTAATCTATAACAGATGCATCTATATTCATCGATCTTATCTATAGGACACGATCTTATCTCTAACTAACAAACAAGTCTTTGCGGCAGATTCTTGCCACAGATCAGATCTAAACCTACTTGATTTACAAGATACAACTGCCTAAAACCGAGCTTTATCTCTATTTGGCAACTTCCTTGAAGCTTATCTCGAGGCCAAACCAAACCCACGCTGACTCTGTCAACTTCCAGCCTCTATCGGCCAATCGACCATATTGAATCCGTATCGGCCGATACACTCTTCCTACTAGCGCTTCTCCCAGTCCGATACGTTCACCGAGTCCGATTCGATACTTGGTCCGACTCCAACTTAATCCTTTCTCTCTGCTTCAGTTTCCTCTTTCCTCTCCGGGTCGATTACGAAAATCTGCTGTTAACACATGCCCCCCAATTCCGTTTCATTATATAATGTAGCGGAATTAGCTCCGAGGATCCCATCGACCTCCTTGCTAGGGTTTGTCTAAAAACCGCGCAGATCCAGATTCGCAACCCTCCGCCGCCGATTTAGTAACCACTCACGTTCTTCAACTCCGGTGACCCCTCGGCGTCCCATCGGCATCAACCCCCTCAACGGCGACCTCTTCGACAACAACAATGGCTTCTGCTTCGTTTTATGCCTCCGAGATCCTTGTGGTAAGTCAGCCCCTGCGCATTTTCATTTTCTCGCCGAGTTCTTCAAATTAGGGTTTCTGCTCTTTCCCCCCCGGGTCTTATTCTTCATCGTTGTTCTTATGACATAGGTCTTCAAAAACCAAATCTTGATCCCCACCAACGACAAATCATATCGATTCCTACTAGGCCCCATGGGCAATTGCGACCCAACCTGGCTGATAGATGCCGAGACAAACAGAGTCCCCTTCAAACAAACCAAGCCCAATACTTCTTCGTGGAAGCACACTTTCAGATCCTGGCCATCGAAGCTCAATGGGTACATTACCTGGCACAAGAGGATTGTAGCAACCAAACAGGTTCACTGGGACGAAATAGGAATTGGCCAATGCATTACCTTGTCCCTGGCCGATACCAAGAAAAACGAACCACTTATATCAGCGGCCACCTACTTCTGGTCCAGCACCTTGAACGCTTTCCTGTTCAAGCAAGGTCCGATGACCCCAACATTGATTGACGTCAAGCTGCTAACAGGACTAGACATCCAATCCGAGATCAATCCCTTCAGCCTCCTGGCAAACAGCAGCCATAAATTAAAAACCAAGAAGATTGGAGGCTGGTCTGGATATATCTCTGAGCATATGGAACAAGGATCAGTCTCAGAGAGAACACGTGGCCTTCCTGACGCTATGGTTGGAAAGATTTGTCTTCTGTGGATCAACCTGCGGCCCCACTCTAAATTACCAACACTTGGCTCAAGCCCTGGTTGATAAGAAACAAATCCCCCTTGGCCGATATCTCCTGGGAGCTGTCTATCGGCTGCTTCACTCCGCCACCCAAGATCTGATGCTGAAGCAAACGGTGGCGCATGGAGGACCATGGTGGTTTGTCCAACTCTGGCTAACTATTCATACCAACACCATAGTCGATCGGTGTCACGCCCGGAAATTTTCCCAAATTTCCAGACCATTTTGTGTATTAAGTCCCTGTCCAGGCATCAACCAGGGTACACAAAACAACAAATCAATAAACAGATCCAAACGTAAATAAAGCGATAAATACTTACAACAGAGGCACTTAGTCCTCACACCAAAAAGAAAACAGCAGCGGAAAGAGACGATCCTAGCGGGGCTTCAGCTCCACTCCACAGGCAAACTCAACTGGGGTCTGAGCCTTGGTCCTCTAACTTCATCTTCAACTCAGAAGTACTAAACTTCTGAAAAAGGGGAAAAATAGCAAGATTGAGTACAACCACCGTACTCAACAAGCCACACCAACGATGCAGACATGCACAGGGGAAACAAAGGGAGGCTTGTGGCTATTTGCAGAAAAGCGGTTGAAAACCTTTAATTTTAAAACAGTAAAACAGTTGTTTAATTAAAGCAATATTAAATCTCCACTGAACAACGCTACAACCACGTTGAACAGGCCCAACCATTCCACCTGAACTACACCAGTTCATTAAGTCAAATTAATTAAACATGTGGGACTAATCACGGTGAATCTGGTCGATCGCCCATAACCGCGGGCACGGCTATTCGAATAGTTTTACTCTGATCAGAGGTGCGCAACTGTACCCACAAGACACGATTCCACACATGTTACCATGCCCCGAAGTATCACCACGATACTGCAAAGGGGGAAATCGTGACAAGACCTTTCGCATAACCCCTCCTAACCAAGCGCACCACACCGCAGGTTTCGCCCCCACCCCTCAAAAGGCAGTGGGCAGCCCCCCCTCGTGCCTTGGTGAATCCGGCAGCCAAGCAACCGGTATATCCCCGGCCGACTCAACTCCATCACGCCCACCCTTTCCGGGGAACGTCGGCTAGGAAAGAGCTATGCTACGAGTCCAGCAGTTGCCCATTCTTGCTTGTGGTAAGCACTGTTATTCTTCCAGGGTTTCCCATGAACCGGTCCTTAATTGCCATGGGTGCGACCAGCAAAACCATGCACCCACAGCCCACCATTAAGTCATATTTTAGTTGGATAATTACGACCAATGAAACATGGTCAGATGTTTCGAGCTCACAGCTCAACTAGAAGCTAAAAGTAAAGGTGTAATTATCCCATTAAATGAGCTAGTGGTAATTAAGCATGGCTAAGCATATATAATTCTAGCAAAGTCAACATAAGTGACTCACGCTAGTCAGATTATCACCCAAGGTTAACAAAGGACGGTTAACAAGTAAACATGGCACAAGCGAACGGATAGGTAAACCCTATTCCCATGTAATTAGCAAAACATGCACTTTATTTGCAAACGTAAAACATTTCATAAAATAGGTACAACATGCTCAAGGGGAATGTGTGACTTGCCTTGCTTCTTCAAACAATCTTCCGAACTCTTTTCCTCGCGAGCGCAACTCCGAAACGACGGAATCTACACGCTGGCACGCAAAACGAGGAAAAACTCTAATAAAAACCAAGTAAACAGTACATAAAAAGTAAACAAACATGTAGAGCTCAATTTTAGATGAATTTTGCAAGTTGAATGGCTCAATTTGGAGTTCGTATGAATTAGATATGAATTTTAGAAGTTTTGAGCCATTTAAATGAATTTCTGGAAATTAAATCGATTTATTGCGCAATTATTAATTAATTTTGCAAAGGAAAGGACTACGCTGACATCATCAAAGGGAATCGGCGCCGGAACGGCGGGTCCCACGTGTCAACGGGTCAAGGGCGGACAGTCCACGGTGGAAAAGCACCACGTGGCACCGACGTGGCGACCACGGCGGACGAAAGGGAGAAGGTAGCGCCGACGTGGACGCCAACGTGGCGAAGCCGCGGGCGGCCACGTGGTCTGGGTGTGGATTGGAGTAAACAAAGGGGCCCACGTGTTGGCGACACAAGTGTCGGCGAACAGGAGAGAAAAAGGAGGTGGAATGGACTTTGCAGGGGAAAGGGGAAAATTAGGCTGAGAGGGAGGTAAACTGGACTTGAGGAGATGAGCTGGATTTTCTCGGGAAAAAGTTAAAAGGGCCGAGGGACGAAAAGTAGACTTTTGTGTGGAGAAAGGATAATAGGCCGGCGGCCCAAAGAGACGAGGGACCAAGATTGGACTTTTACGAGGAGGTGGGCCAATCGGGCCGAACGGGGTGATGGGCCGGCCTGAGAAAAAGGGAGAGGGACGCAAAATAGACTTTTGCGGGGAGATGGGCCAATCGGCCCGACGGCCGCTGGGCCGGAGAGAGAGGTGGGCCGAACGGAGCGGCCTCTACGCCCGGGCGGACGGCTAGGGCTGACGTCAGCCGCGGCGGCGGCGGCTGCGCTCCACGTGGCGCACACGTGGCGCCGACGCGGCAGCCACGCGGCGCCCACGTGGCGGCCACGCGGGGCGGGAGCGGGCGGCCGGGATCGGCCCGAGTGGCCGATCCGACGGCTGAGACGCGCGGGCGGGCCGGGCTCGGGCTCGGCCGAGCCGGCCATGGCGCGCGGCGGCGCTAGGGTTTCGGCGCGGGAGCGGGCGCGCGCGGCGGCGCGCGGCGAGCGCGAGCGCGAGAGCGGCAGCGGGGCGGTGCGGGAGCGCACGGGCGACGGCGGCGCGGGAGGCGCGCACGGCAGCGGGCGGCGCGGCCGGGAGAGGGGAGAAGGAAAAAGGCGGCGGCGCTTACCGGCGGCGAAGACGGCGGCGGAAAACGGCGGCGGCGGAGCGGCGCTAGGGTTAGGGTTTTGGGGGCGGCGGCGGCGGGAAAACGAGGAGGGGCCTCGGGGGGTGGAAATAAATAGGGGGCCGATTAGGGTTGGCGGCGCGGCGGAAAACCCGCCGGGGTTTTGCGGCGGCGCGAGCGCGGCGGCGGCCGGCCGAGTTGGGGACGGCTCGGCCGCGGGCCCCACCCGTCGGCGACCGGGTGACGCGGGGGAGGCGCGGCGGACTTCCGGGCGGCCTTTGGGCCACGGGAAGGGGAGGGACGCGGAGGCGACGGGGGCGCGGCCTGGGGCCGCCTTGGGCCGAAGGAGAGAAGAGGCGCGGCGGCTCGGGTGGCTGGGCCGAAGAGGGGAGGAAGCCGTTTGGGCCGCGGGAGAGAGAGAGAAGTTTTGGGCCGAAAGCGGCCCAAAACAAAAGGGACACTTTTAATTCGTTTTTTAATTAATTTAATCAGTTAAACGAACTTTGTGACTTTAAAATTATTTCTTTAGCTCCAAAAATTCACAAAAATTTTCAGAGAGTACTTTAAGGCACAGAGAATATTACAAAAATATTTCCGGCCATGATTTTTAAAGGAAAATTTTAATTTCCTTGCTATTTCACTTGTTTAAATTGCTTTAAATTTTTATTAAATTTCTGGAAAATGTATTATTAGGTAATTTTTAATCCCGATCGAAAATCGGGGTGTGACAATCGGCCTCCATTATCGGACTCCTGCTTCCCATCAAAGTATGCCGATCATGAAGATCCCAGAACCAGAAGGTGCATGTCTTTTGGAGAAGCGGCCTCTGTTTATCCTGGAGCGGATCAATCGGCCGAAGACATGTCCACATGGTTCATCCGGTTCTACACCGGTCCCCCATCAGTTAAGATGGACATGTTCGTCTACACGTCAGACCAGGATTTTGAACTCCCCGACGATCTCCACTTGGACCTGGTGAATGACGATATGGAGTCACGGAAATCGTTTATGATCGGCATCACCCCATGCCTGCTCCCAGTAGGCATATTCCTAGGAAGAAGCACCAGCTTGTCCTATGAATTCTACAATCCCATGGTGGATGCTAGACAGTGCAGGCTTGGACAACTTCCCATCAATTTATATTTCCACAAACTCCTAGAGAACAGAGGCACGGTTTCATTAGCACTGGTCATGAGCAAAGCACTGGAGATTGAAGTCCCAAACCTGGGTGGCTGTGACCGATTGCATCTGAGCGCCTTCATCCACATCAGTTTCCAAGCATGGTGGCAAGAATGGGCTGCTCATATCTTCCATCAATCGGCCCGATTTCATCTAACAGAG
Source organism: Oryza officinalis (assembly GCA_008326285.1). Lineage (NCBI taxonomy): Eukaryota > Viridiplantae > Streptophyta > Magnoliopsida > Poales > Poaceae > Oryza > Oryza officinalis. The sequence continues at coordinate 26,648,438 of BDMV01000002.1, forward strand.
CTTGTCCAAGATATCGGCCCTCAAGTCCCTGATGGTCCGATTCCATCTATAAGCAACAGTGGACAAAAAATATCATACGCAATGGTCTTAGCTCCATCGGGCAACTCTGTCATGGAATCAGCTATCGGCCTTACTACTCCAAAGATCTCATCACTGCTCCAAGGGCCGATAGTCAAAGAAACTACCAAAAGGAAAGCGCCAACAAAGGACAGGCCCCAAAAACCTGTGAAAAAGTCCAAAATTGCCGACCAGGCCAATCCTGTAGAACTGGACCCCTCCATAGAAGAATTCCTCGATGAATAAGTAATGGAGGAGGAGGTCGATGCAGCTGCTGCCGATCTGGCTGAAGAGGAAAATCCATCGGCTGAAACTGCTAAAGAAGCATCGGCCAAGACCACTACAATCCCATCGGCCGATGACCAAGTCGTTGCTGCCCAACCAAGGAAAACCAAGCATGCAGTCCGCAAGGTTAACTCATTTCCTTTACTGAATCTATGCAATCCCCTTTGTTAGTATGCTATAATTTTATCCTTTTCAGGCTGCCGCGTCATCTGTGCTCAAGGAGAGAACTCAATCGGCCCCTTTAAGAACTAAGAAAACAACCTCGCAAAGGCGTGAACAGACCAAGGCCCGATTAAGAACTCCTTCTCCTTCTCCACCACCCTCTCTGACTGCTTCAGTAAGAGTTGACCTTTTTTTGTCTTATTCTTTTAATGATAGAGATCTAATTGTCCTTGCTTATCCCTCTTCAACCGCGTGCTCCATCGCCCGCACCACATCGGCCCTCGCCTTCACCCACCGTTTCAAGACAGCAAAAGGAGGCCGATGCGGGCACAACCGATGTCCCATGACAGGTAAACCAGATCACTTCAAATCCCTTGCCGATTTTTATTTGACCGAGCTAACCCTGCCCCATCTTGTTGTTTGCAGAACTTAGCCGATATGTTCTCTTTTGACATCGGCCAATTTCTTGATGACGAGGACCAAGAGCCACCTGTCACGGCCAAGGCGTCAATCTCTGACGATCTGAAGAACCGGTTGTCCGATATCGTCAAGCGGCTGGAGTCGTCATTGGAGTACTTGGTGGAGGACTGCAATCCCATCAGGAGCAGAGTACAAGAAATTGAAGATCAATTGCCTGAAAACCTGATGGAAATCCTGACACCGGCCATCTTCTTGGAACAATACCGCTTCAAGCTTCAGAAGGCTAAAGAAAGAATCGTGAAGAGGCGGGAACGTGAGAGCTTGGAATCAGCCTTAACCACCAGCAAAGCTCAAGTCAATTCTGACAAGACCAAGCTAGACGAGCTGGCCGTTGAGCCGATTGTCCTGAACAACAGACTCGAAGAACTTCACCGCCTCGAAGCAGATCTCGTGTCCAAGCTAGAAGCAACTCGCAAAGAAATCCAAGAAGTCAAGGCTGGGATAGCTGCATCGCCAAAGGCCATAGAGGTCCAGACGGCGAAGCTGAAGGCATCGGCCAAATACTTGGCAACCCTGAGCAAATCCTTAAAACTGATTCCAGGGTCGATGGCCGATGACGCCCAAGCCATAGAAGACATTGATCAAATCCGTCGTAGGGCCATTGCAACTATTGAAAACTTCATAGGGTGATGTAATATATTTTGTGTCCTTTTTGTAGATAGATATCCTCCTAATTTAGTTAATCTCATCGGCCCATCAGCCGAATTTGATCTCAACCTGAACAAGTCCAAGTCTGAAAAAGTTTTGATAATTAATCTCATCGGCCCATCAGCCGAATTTGATCTCAACCTGAATAAGTCCAAATCTGAAAAAGTTTTGAAACCCCTAACTTGAATTATTCTCATAAACTTGAACTTGAAGAATTTTAAGTCCATAAACTTGGATCAATCCGATAAGACCGATAAACTTGAAGAGTTTTGGGCCTGTATATATAGATGCCCCCCAAATTTTGGAAGATGAGGGCTCATGTTGTAAAATTTGAACTAAGGGCGATAATGCATATCGCCCATCTAAAGACGATGTATACCTCGTCGGCTATTATCATAAATCGGCTGGCGGGCCGATCATGAATCGATCCAGACGCTAGGATAATATTTCTTTAAGTACTTGCCATTAAGAGCTCGTCCATAAATTTCACCATCTAGCCCCTTGAGCAAATAAGCATTGTGGGGAACACAGCGATGAATTTGAAAAAGACCTTCCCAATTAGGTGACCACTTGCCGAATTTATTATCTCTGGAGCCAATCGGCAGTATCAACTTCCAAACCAGATCCCCTTCGTCAAAGGACTTGGCAACAACTTTTTTGTTATAATGACGAGTCACTCTATCTTTGTCTCGTTTGATTTTCTCCAAGGCCCGCAACCGGACATGTGCCAAATCATCTAACTCATCGACCATAAGATTGTGGTATTCATCGGCTGTCAAGTCATCTTGCAAAGCAATCCTTCTTGAGCCGATGTTGGTTTCCCATGGCAGCACAGCTTCATGTCCATAAACCAACTGATATGGAGACACTTGAATCGCACCATGACAGGCCATCCGATACGCCCAAAGGGAATCGGCCAACGTCGTGTGCCATTGCTTCGACTGTTCGTCGATTTTTCTCTTGATTAACTTGACTAAAGTCTTATTAGAAGCTTCTGCCTGCCCATTAGCTTGCGCATAATACGGGGAAGAATTCAACAATTTAATGCCCATGCTGTCGGCAAACTGGACGAACTCATTGGACACGAAGATTGATCCTTGATCGGTGGTCAGTGTCTGTGGTAATCCAAACTGATATATGATATGCTCCTTGACAAACTGAATCGCATCCTTGGACTCAACCTTCTTGAGAGGAATGGCCTCTACCCACTTGGTGAAATAATCTGTAGCCACCAGGATATACTTGTTTCCTTTACTTGATGGTGGATTGATATGTCCGATCATGTCTATACCCCACCCTCGAAATGGCCACGGCTTTATGATTGGATGCATAGCCGATGCCGGTGCTCTCTGAATTGCTCCAAACTTTTGGCAATCTTGACATCTTTTATAGTACTTGAAACAATCCTCAAGCATTGTCGGCCAAAAATATCCGACGCGCTTCAAAAGCCATCTCATTTTATGGGCCGATTGATGGGTTCCACAAATTCCCTCATGTACCTCGCTCATCACAACTCTGGCCTCCTCGGGACCTAGGCACTTGAGCAAGACACCATCAATCGTCCGATGGTATAAGTCATGGTCTAACAGCATATACTGCAACACTTTGTATTTCATCTTCCGCGACGCCGACTAGGAAAGATTTTTCAAATAATCAATGATAGCAAATCTCCAGTCGTCGGTATCCACGACAGCGATCTGAACCTGAACGTCCTTAGCCATCGGCCTGTATCTCGATGCCCCCTGAGCTAGATCATTGGCCTCGAAGTTCTGCTTCCTGGGTATATGCCTCATCGTCACAATCTTGAAAACTTGTAGCAACTCCTTGCATTCCTCATTGTAAACTCTGAGAATGTCGTTCTTGCATTCATACTCGTCAGAAAGTTCATTAATGACCAGCTGTTAATCACCAAAGATTTCTACGGAATCGGCCTCGACCTCCTGTAATAACTGCAAAACTTTAAGCACCGCTTCATACTCTGCTTGATTGTTAGTATAATAAGGCTTGATGGTGAAAGCAAACTCGAAGCTTGCCCCCCGAGGGGATATGATGACCAGGCCGATACCGCATCCATGTCTGCGAACAGATCCATCAAAATATAGCGTCCATGGCACAATATCTGTATATGCAACTGAATCATCCCTGTGTTGAACAATGAAATCGGCCAGGGCTTGTCCTTTGATTGCTTTGGCCGATTCATATCTGAAGTCAAAATCTGTTAAAGCAAAAATCCACTTCCCAATTCGTCCTTTTAAAACAGGGGCCGATAGCATGTATTTCATCACATCGGCCTTACTGACCACAATGCATTCATTGGAAAGTAAATAATGCCTCAACTTGGTACATGAAAAATATAAGCATAGACATAATTTCTCCATCGGCGTGTACCTTGTCTCGGCGTCTAACAACCTCCTACTGAGATAAAAAATAGCTCTTTCCTTGCCATCAATGTCTTGAACCAAGACTGAGCCGATGGATTTCTCATCGGCCGATAGGTACAGCCTGAATGGAATCCCTTTCTGTGGAGGGATTAGAACCGGAGAGGAAGTTAGATACTCCTTGATATCGTCCAACGCTTTTTGTTGCTTCTCACCCCATACAAACTCCTGATCGTCCTTTATCTTCAACAATGGAGTGAATGGCTCTATCCTGCCTGATAGGTTTGATATAAAGAGCCGGACAAAGTTGATCTTCCCAAGCAGAGATTGTAACTTGGTCTTGTTTGTTGGAGGCTTGATATTTTTAATGGCATCAATGTTCTTCTGTGTAATCTCGATTCCTCTTTCATCGACCAAGAAACCTAGAAACTGACTGGCCGATACGCCAAAGGCACACTTGTTAGGATTCATCTTTAAACCATATTTCCTTGCTCTTTCTAGTACCTTGAGTAAATCGGCCAAGTGCATATTATACTCCTTGGACTTCACGACAACATAATCAATGTAAACCTCGATCAGCGAACTGATAAGATCATGAAAAATGTAATTCATAGCCCTCTGATAAGTAGCTCCAGCGTTTTTTAAACCGAAGGTCATGACAACCCACTCATATAGGCCGATTGCCCCTGGGCACCGGAAGGCTGTCTTGTGAATATCTTCCTCGGCCATGAATATCTGGTTGTAGCCTGCATTCCCATCCATGAAACTGATAATCCTATGTCCAGACACGGCATTCACCAGCAGATCGGCCAACGGCATAGGGTACTCATCTTTTGGCGTTGCTTTATTCAAGTCCCTGAAATCGATACATACCCTAAGCTTGCCGTTTTTCTTCAACACCGGATCTATATTGGAAACCCACTCCGCATATCGGCAGGGTCTAATGAAATTAGCGTCGTAAAGTCTAGTGATCTCTGCTTTGATAGCTTCATGCATATCGGCCTTAAATCTCCGATGAGCTTGCTTAAACGGCCGATAGCCTGGTTTGATAGGTAACCGATGTTCTACGATCGATCGGCTTAACCCTGGCATCTCATGATATTCCCATGCAAAACAGTCTATGAATTCTTTCAAAAGATTTATCAAATTATTTTTATATTCTCTTGGCAGGTTAGCACTTACATACGTCGGCCTAGGCCTATCACCTGTTCCTATATCAACTTCTTTGAGCTGATCGGCCGACGTAAAGCCTTGCCCCAATTTTCCATCTAGCTCATCCACCGTATCGTCTGTGTAGCGACTAGCTTGCTCATCTTGGGCAGTGGATGGTTCATCTTTGTTAAAGTAACTACTTGTCTTGATCTTCAATCGTCTCGATATCACAATCAGTCACCTTGAGGAAATCGGCATCCCAAGCTCGTTCGGATAAGCAGTCGATTCCCTCCATCTCCCAAACTGCGAGGTCGGCATTGGCCACGTGTACTGACCGATCGGCCTGCACGATCTCGATCTGGTCCCCTTGCCATTGTATAAGGCATTGGTGCATTGTTGAAGGGACGCAACAGTTTGCGTGGATCCAATCTCGTCCCAACAACAGGCTGTAGGAACCCATTCCATCGAAAATGAAGAAGGTAGTGGGTATCGTCTTGTTTCCCACGGTGAGCTCCACGTTTAGCACCCCCTTCGCCTCGGATGCATTACCACCAAAGTCTTTCAGCACCATGTTGGTCTTGATGAGGTCCTCCGGTACTTTTCCAAGCTTCCGGAAGGTTGTATACGGCATTAAGTTCACTGCCGCGCCGCCATCGACCAGCATCTTCGTCATCGGCCGCCCGTTGATGAATCCCTTGATGTATAACGGCCGTAGGTGCCTGTGGCTGGTGTCAGCTGGCTTGTCGAATATGGCCTGGTTTGGTGACAACTGTAGTCGAGCCGAGGGCTGCTCATCGTCGGCTATTGCTTCATCGGCCGTCTGCACGCTGTATTCGCTGGCAATATGAAAACCATATTAACAGAAGCCGATGCTACACCTTTACCTTTGGTGGACACAGGAGCTCGAGCTGTCTTGGAGGTGCCCTCATCGGCCTTGACTACCGTAGATTTTATTCTCCACTCTTTTTTAGTCCTGGCCGGCCGATGGGCTGTTGTCGCTTGCTGCTCCTGGACCTGCTCCTTCTTCCTCAGCCTTTGTACCCGTCGTTTTTGGGTCTTGGTAAACACGTCGCTTGGGCACCACTGAGGATTTTGGGGTTGATCGACGTCTTCGTCGTGACGATCTTAGTGCATCGGCCCTAGCCTTTCATGCACGGATTTTCTTTGCTTGGCTGGCCGATGCGCTTGCCTGCTTGAGCTGCCCTGATGAGGGTCTTCTACATCATTGCACGCAAGGCACTCTAGGATGGATGGCAACCTCATCCCTTCGTTCCAGCAGAACCGAAAAAACTCGCACTCCCAATGCGGGTCATAGGAGTTGTCTTGATCGGCGTAGTCTTGTGCTTGTTCTTCCTGCCGCCGCTGGTATTTCCTGATCAGGCCCTTCGAGGTCTGATAAGGTCACTTGCCGGTCCGATGGCCACCGCCGTCGGCCCTGTCCGCCCGCATCATGTTGACTGGGAACGGGTGCCCTTCTATTTTCATCGGCCGCTTGGCATCATCGATCTTAATCCTGCCTTGCTCGATGGCCGATTGGATCTGTTGTCAGAAGATCTTGCATTCATTAGTATGATGGGAATAGGTGTTGTGCCACTTGCAATATCTTCTCTTCTTGATTTCTTCGGCCGATGGAAGTATATGACCTACTGGCAGCTGGATCTGCTTTTCTTGCAGGAGTAAGTCAAATATTTTGTCGGCCTTATTGATGTCAAAGTCGTATTTGTCCTCCTTATCGCCCTTTTTGGCCCATTGGCATGTTGTCGGCTTCTTCATCCGGGCCCACTCGGCTAGATCGACGTCGACGTCTTCTTCATCATCTTCGTCGGAGGTGTACTGATAGATTGTATTAATTTTCTTCGCGAACTTCTTCGCCTCCTAGAATCGTTGCTCGTGGGCCGATACTCGTTGTGCTAGCTGAGCTAGGCTATCAAATTCCTGAGAGGAGAATCTCTCTCGTATCGGCCCTAATAATCCTTGGAACGCCAGATCGGCCTGTTGAGAATCAGTCAAGCTGAGGCTGTAACACCTGTTCCTTATGTCCCTGAATCTTTGAATGTACTCTGGGACCGATTCATCAACACGTTGCCTGATGGCGGTGAGATCAGACAGCTTCATCTCTTGTACACCACTGTAGAAATATCTGTGAAACTGCTTCTCTAGATCTATCCATCCTCTGATGGAATTGCAGGGTAAAGAAGAGAACCATGTAAATGCTAACCCTGACAAGGACAGAGGGAAAAACCTCACCCTCAATGCCTCTATGGCCGATGCCTCCCCACACTATGCTAGGAATCGGCTCACGTGCTCGTATGTCGAGACGTTGTCCTGCCCATAAACTTGGAGAAGTTCGGGATCTTGTATCGGCTTGGCAGTGGCACTCTGTCAAACTCCTCGGGGTATGGGTGCCGATACACTGTAGAGTTCTCCTTGGGTTTTAAGCCGAACTGATCCCGCATCACTTCGGCTATCATATCGGCCTAGTATCCTGCGGGCTGATGTGGGAAGTCCTGTTGGTAGGATTGCTGCAGGCCCTCTGCCCGATATTGCTTGGGGGAGTACGGTTGGAAGTGATGATTTAAGTTCTGTGCATCGTACTGCCCCGCGGTATACTGCTAATAGCCTTGCGGCACGTTGTAAGCAGTCTGTGGTGGAAGGTTACTGAACACAGGGGCCTGAGGTTGTCCGGCCGATGGCGGATTTACTGGAATCTGCTGCATCGGCTCGACCACCGGTTGTTTCCCCTTCGTCCACTGTGCAAATTGCTCCTCAATGATGTGCTGGGAACTTCCTCCCGCTTGCTTGGCCAGGACCAGTGGCAAGGTTGGCACCGACTGAGCTGATGGAGGCGGGATCGGCGTCGTCGGCTGTGGAGTTGAACTCAGATCGGTCCTCAGGGTCCGATAAGCTGGGAACTTGTTTTCAGGCAAGAAAATTGACCGCTGAGGTTTGTACTGGTGAATTGAGCCATCTAAAATTGACTTGACCGTGTTAGTCAAGGTGTTCACCAGAATCCCCGACTGGTTGACTAGCGCAGAGTGGACTGCGGAGTTGATGCGGTCTTGCAACGTCGACGCGGCATTTTCTTCAGTCTTTACGGCGTGGTCTTGGCCTGCCGCCGACGTGCTGGCTCCATCTCCAGGGCTCGGCAAGACCATCTTGGTTTTCTGAATGAGAGTGCCTTGCCGAGTCCTAGAATACGTCTGTAGGTACATGTTCCGGAACTGCTCGACCAGCTTGTCCATCTCAACTATTTGCTCCTCGTTGAGCTGGTCGGCGGTCACGGTGACGACATTCTCCTCGGAGATCTCACCCTGCTTCGACATGTTGCAGTGATCTTGTTGCTGTTGCAAAGCTTGTGTTCTTGATGGTCCCATCGGGCGTGCCAAATGCGTGTTGGCGTAGAATTTCGACCTGCCCAACAAGAAAGCGGGTTCCACGTTTCCACGACGGCCTGGGAGGTTTGCTTTACTCCAGTGCAGGTCCAAAGGCTTGCCTAGTCGTGTGTAGAGCGTGCCAGTTGATTTGATCTGCAATCAAAAAGATAAACAAGCAAACCGTGTTAGAAAACAATGGCCGATCAGCCGATGTCGCATTGTCGTGGCCCAGCCGATAGGGCAAAGCTGTATCGGCTCACTTGTAATAAAATAAGATTAAAGCATATATCTAATCCTATCGGCCTTCATCGACATATTGATGTCAATTAATGGCATCGGCCGATAAGAATAACGAGAGTATCTACACTAGCTAATACTCTAATGCAAATCTATACGAACTAATCAACCAATATAAATATGTCAATCATAGATAAACCCTAAAGAGTAATCTATAACAGATGCATCTATATTCATCGATCCGTTCATGTAGATGGCAGATACACATAAAAACCTTACGAAAATCATGCATATCAGGCAAGACTGGCTGAAACTCCAGTACTATCCTTAATTACAACCGAAAACAGGCTTTGGGTTAAATCTCAAGACAGGACTAAGGTCGATGGCAACTCAAAGTGTGAATTGAGACTTAACACAAAGAGAATCAAGTCGACGATTGCTTTTGGGGATGGTAGATGCATTGAATGATTTAACCAAGCATAATAATTAGACCACCGTCGGCAATAAACCCTAAAACGAGCAAATCGCTAGCGAAGCGTAATTAAAACACTTGTCAAAATCATCCAAAACATGATAAACGACGATCACATCATCGAGGCTTAACGTGTCTAAAGCAACACGCTAGCCCCGACGATGTAGATCGTCGGGCACGAGTTCTTACCTCTGCTCTGGAGAAGCAAGAACTCGCCAGGAATTGACCTCTTGCGAGGGTTGGTGATGCGCCGAAAGTAGATTAAAACAAACTGGTTGTTGTATTAGGTTGTGAGAGAGCTTCTATGTACAAACTACCGGGATATTTATACCTGAGATTACAATAGGGTCCTTGTAGGACACGATCTTATCTCTAACTAACAAACAAGTCTTTGCGGCAGATTCTTGCCACAGATCAGATCTAAACCTACTTGATTTACAAGATACAACTGCCTAAAACTGAGCTTTATCTCTATTTGGCAACTTCCTTGAAGCTTATCTCGAGCCCAAACCAAACCCACGCTGACTCTGTCAACTTCCAGCCTCTATCGGCCAATCGACCATATTGAATCCGTATCGGCCGATACACTCTTCCTACTAGCGCTTCTCCCAGTCCGATACGTTCACCGAGTCCGATATGATGCTTGGTCCGACTCCAACTTAATCCTCTTCTCTGCTTCAGTTTCCTCTTTTCTCTCCGGGTCGATTACGAAAATCTACTGTTAACAATCGTCCACATCGGGCACCAGCGTCCACTCGGCAACAAAGTCCACCAGTCTTGACTTTTGATCGCATGCCGCGCTTGGAAGTGGAGGTCCAAATCCGTGAGCTCAACGACCCATTTTATGATTTGTCCCGTTGCCTCTCGGTTATTTAAGATCAAACCAAGAGGGTATGTGGTAACCATGGACACCTCGTGAGATTGGAAATAGTGTCGCAGTTTCCTAGACACAATCAAGACTGCGTAAAGCATTTTTTGCAACTGGGCGTTATTGGGTGCGCCCAGTCTCTGGCATGATCGCCTCAAAGTGGTCTTGCCTATGGTCAGGGATTGGTCCCGAGGGACCACTCTCATCCGTTTGCCTCGGGGAACCCACCTCCCCATAAAACTGGTCCCCGGGTTGCGGTTCCCCGGGCTGCCGACCTCCGGGTCCTTAGGGCTCGGGGACGTACTCGGTCAAGTCGTCGTTGGCTGGGACCTTGTTGGACTCGGTCCCTAGGTCCGCATCAGTCCCTACCACCGTGGTCCCCTTTCCGAGGGTGGAGTTTTTTTGCTAGTGGTCGCTCTACTACGAGGGCCACGCTTACCACCTGAGGTGTTGCTGCTATGTATAACAACAATGGCTCGTAGGGGACCGGGGCTACGAGGATGGGGGGCGTCGAGAGATACTTTTTGAGCTAGCAAAAAGCTTCTTCGGCCTTCTCCGTCCAAACAAAGTCCTAGCCTTCTTGAGGAGCTTGAAGAGGGGCAGGGCCCGCTCCCCAGGTCGCGATGTGAAGCAACCAAGCGCGGCAACACACCTAGTTAACTTTTGTGCTTCCATTAGTCACGTCGGGGGTCGAATCTGGTCGATGGCTCGAATCTTCTCCGGGTTCGCTTCAATGGCACGGTTGGACATGTGGAACCCGAGAAGCTTGCCGGCCGGGACCCCGAACACACACTTAGCAGGGTTCAGCTTCATCCTTGTCGAGCGGAGGTTACTGAATGTTTCGGCCAAATCGTTGAGCAAAGTGGACTTGTCCCGCGACTTCACCACCAAGTCATCGACATAGGCCTCTATGTTTCACCCAAGCTGCGGTTTAAAAGTTATGTGCACAGTATGTTGAAAAGTAGGACCAACATTCTTTAACCCGAAAGGCACATATATATATATAACAATAAGCCCCCATAGGGGTAATAAAGGCCGTTTTTTCCTCATCCTCTTTCGCCATGCGAATTTGATGATAACCTGCATACACATCTAAAAAACACAAAAGGTCGCACCCTGCGGTGGAGTCAACAATCTGATCTATGCGTGACAAAGGAAACAGGTCTTTAGGGCAAGCCTTGTTCAGGTTGGTGTAGTCTATGTACATGCGGAGCTTCCCATTGGATTTGGGGACAATGACAGGGTTGGCAAGCCACTCGGGGTAGACAATTTCACAGATGAAGTCGGCCTCAAGCATCTTGTCGACTTCTTCCTGGATAAAGGCTTGCCCGTTCTGGGGCCTGTCGTTGTACTTTCTGATGCATAGGTCGGGAGCCCGGGTGGCCGGATAGGCGGTGCTCAATCACCTCCCCGGGAAACCCGGGCATGTCCGACGATTGCCAAGCAAACACGTCAGAGTTCATCCAAAGATAGGCGACGAGCTCGTTTTCCTATTTGGCATCCACAGAACCACTAATTTTGACGGTCTTGGACGAGTCCTCACCGAGGGGCACCTCCTTGGCGGGCTCGGAGTCACCCGTGGTGATGCGCTGCTTGGTAAAGGGAGGAGGGACAATGACCTGGCGACGTCCATGGCCTGTGGGCTCCTCGGGACCATGGTCGTTGCGCACTGCTCAGCGCAAGCGAGCACGGTCTTAAGGTCCCCAACCATGGTGATTAGGCCCGTGGGCCCTGACATCTTCATGGTCATGTATGCGTAGTGCGATACCACCATGAACTTGATGAGCGCCGGGTGCCCCAAGACGGCGTTGTAGGGGAGGTTACACTTGCACACGTCGAAGACGACGCGTTCGGTGCGGAAGTTGCCCCAATCCCCGAAGGTCATGGGCAACTCCACCTACCCTAGGGGGTAAGTGGACCTCTCTGTTATCCCGACGATGGGAAGGGAGGGGGATAGCTTCATCCCTAGGGCATTGATCTTGTCAAAGGCCTCAGGTGACATCATGTTGACGGTTGTACCCCTGTCGACGAGGACAAGGCCCATCTTGACATTGCACACAGTCGGGGAAACCACCAGCGCAAGCTGGCCTTCCCCAAGGACCCGAGATAGGTGGTCCTCAGGGCCGAACGTGATTGGGGCCCCGGACCACTTCTGTTTCCGGGTCACTTCCGGACCTAGGACTGTCGTAAGGAGCTCACGCATCCATCGAGGGTGGAGACAACATTCTCGGGCTCCTGGAACCCGAGGTCATCGTCATTGTCGCCCTCCTGCTCAGGGGCAGTGACCTTAGCCTGTCATCGCTCCTGCTGGAACTTTTACACGCGGACGCCTAGATTCTGGATGGCGTGGCACTCGGTCAAGTCATGCATGCCTAAATTGTGGATGGCACACCACTTACCCTTTCTTTCTGCCCGGGGAAGGGGCGGCGTTGCCTTCTGTTGCCTGCCGCCTCTCGCCTCACCCAAGGCCTTATTGCCAGCCGCCAAGACGTAAGTCTCGGCAACCTCCTTCTGCCTCCTTCTCTTCCTCCGGTTCCGCCTTGCAGCGTAACGAGAGGTGCCCTCGCCAGTGTCTTCGACCTCGTCATCGTCGTCGCGCTGGGATGGCTCGGGACGTGGCTTGTTCCAAGCCCGGGCCTCCTCCTTCTGCACGCAGCGATCTGCGAGGTTGAAGAGCTCGGCCGCAGTATGAATGACCTACGTACCAATTTTCTCCGGCATACGCTTATCCCACAGTCGAGAGCGAAACGTGTGGATCACCGCATGGTAGGCAATATAGGGAATGATGTTGCGGACCTGGCTGAACCGTTGCAAGAACTGATATAACATCTCGTCCTAGCGCTGCCAAACAGCGTGTAGGTCCGCCTCTATTCCAGGGCATGGGAACGTGCCATGGAAGTTGGCCACGAACTGGCGGCACAAGTCCTCCCACGAGTGCACGGAGCCTTCAGAGAGGTTCATCATCCAGGAACGTGTCTGGGCAGTGAGGGCGATAGGGAAATAGTTCGCCATCACCTGCTCGTCACCGCCCACAGCCTGAATGGCTGTGTTATATATCTGTAGGTATTCAGTCAGGTCGATGGACCCGTTGTACTTCTCCGGCAAGCTGGACCGAAATTTCGATGGCCAACTGACTCACCGGAGGGTTGCGGATAACGCCAAATAGCCTGAGCCATACGGTGCTTCCACTGGGGGTTGCGTGACACCAGAGGATGCTTGCGCGGCCCTGCTACTTTCTTCGTTCCTGCGCCACTCTCGGCGTCGCTCGAGCACAGCCCGGGTGTCTTCTCCCAACCGTAGCCCGTGTAACCGGGCACGGAGGTCCTCGTTCACAGCCTGGGCTAGGGCCGCGCCTCGCGGCATTCTAGCCTCAGGCGGCAAGCGAGTTCGGGTCGGGGGTCGAGTTGCACTAGGAGTGGTGCGAGTCCCTATCCTTGAGCCCGAAGGGGATTGAGTGGCCACCACCCACTGATGGGCCACACCAACGAGCTCAGCCAGCTCATCCAGCCACAGCTATTGTCGGTCCCCGCCCTTCCTCGGGTTTGGGGATGGTGCAACATAGCTTCAACTGCCACTGAAACCCCGCTAGGGGACACGCGTGCAAGACTTGGGCGTCGTCCCGTCAGAGCATGACGTGCCCTTTCCCGTTGTGACGATGACAATTCCGCTGTCCTGGTGGGGCCTCTACCCACACCCCTTTGGAGGTGCAAGGCTGAGGCCGCTTGGCCGAGGCGATGAACTCAAGCTGCTCGACGAGGCCATCGTGGAAGTCTGTTAACAGCAAAATTTGATAAAGATGTGCCAACAATTAAGATTGGATCCGAGGCGGATTTGAAGAAATGAAGGAGTTTTCTAAAACAGGCAGCGTATCAGCTGGAACCGTATCGACCGATTTGGAATCGGACTCGGGTAGCCGATACGGGTAACTTGAATCGGACTTGGTTGAGCCGATACGGATAACTTAGCTTCGTGTTGGTTTCGGAGGAAGGTTTAAAGATATTGCCGGCTAGGGATTGAGTCCAGATAAGGCAATTGTATCTATTAATTAGTAAGAGTTAGTTTCTTTTTTGTAACATTATAGTAAGAGTCCACCTAGGACTTGTTTGTTTAGGCAAGTTGTAAGTAGTGCCCGGCAAGGACAAGGTTTGTTTCTACGGGTATAAATATAAGCCCGAGATCTATGTAAGAAAAAAAGGACAAGAGTTCAATCAACACTTTCGGCGCATCACTGCAATTTTCCTTTGCTTTTCGACGTGTTCGTGCTTCGGGTTTGTCAGGTGAAGGTATGGCTTGTTGAGTTATCACATAACTTAGCAAATCTGAGTCGATGGTAGGTTTAGCCGTATCAGCCGGGCCTTTTCTAAGGTTTTGTCGGTATCGGCTAAATCAGCTTATTAGCCTAGATTGGCATAGGGTATCTACCACCCCAAAAAGCATTCAAGGACTTGATCGTCTAGATATCATGCTTATTTTTACACTTTGTGATGCATCAGCCTTAGTTCTAATTAGAATCATGATCCCTAGCCTGTCTCTTGTTTGTAATAGGGGTAGCATCGAAATTTCAACCGATCTTATCTGATATAGCTGCTTAGCTGTGTTTAAATTCCTTTCAATCATGCGTTTCATGTTATATCTGCCCCTTATACAAAAGTATCACTTTAGTTAAATATATCAAGTTTGTCTTAATACATTTATTTAGATTGGTATTCTTGTATAAGGCTATATCGGAGTATTAGCCGATATAGTATCAATTTTTAACCTAACTATGATTTCATCGGCTAAGATGAAATCTTTGCCAATAGATTATGTATTTATAGCCAATGGAGCATGTTTAGGGTTTTATTTATAATATTTATCTTATACCTCATAGCCGATTCGATCAAATCGCATCGGCTAGATCTATACGATACGTCATCGGCTTATCGGCCGATCGGTTGTCGTACATACTAACTGGCATGCCCTAACCTTGTCTTCTGTCACACCCCGATTTTTGATCGGGATTAAAAATTACCTAATAATACATTTTCCAGAAATTAAATAAAAATCAAAAGCAATTTAAACAAGTGAAATTAGCAAGGAAATTAAAAATTTCCTTTAAAAATCATGGCCAGAAATATTTTTGGTAATATTCTCTGTGCCTTAAAGTACTCTCCAAAATTTTTCATGAATTTTTGGAGCTCAAGAAATAATTTTAAAGTCACAAAGATCATTTAATCAATTAAATTAATAGAAAAACAATTTAAAAACCTTCTTTTTCGTTTTGGGCCGTTTCCGGCCCAAAACCTCTTCTCCTCCCCGCGGCCCACGCCCTTCTTCCCGTGCGGCCCGCGTCCCCTCCTCTCCCACTCGGACCGGCCCAAGGCCTCCCGAGGCCCCGCCCCCCCTCCGCCCCGGGCCATCGACAGGTGGGGCCCGCGCCCACCCGTCGTCGCCGCTCGGCCGGCCGCCTCCGCCCGCGCCGCCCGATTTCTCCAGCGAGAAATCCGCTCGCGCCGGCCAACCCTGGCCCCCTATTTATTTCCTCGCCCCGAGGCCTCCTCCCCGTTTTCCCCCGTCGCCGCCGCCCCCAAACCCTAACCCTAGCGCCGCCGCCAACGCCGTCGTTTCCGCCGCCGGTGAGTACAGCCAACCGCCCCCTTTTTCCATCCCGCCTGTGCGCGCTGCTCCGCCGCCGCCCGTGCGTCGTCGCCGCCGCGCGCGCCGCCGCTCTGCCGCGCCGATCGCCGCATCCGGCCGCGGCCACGCCGCGGCTTCCCGGCCCGCCTCCGGCCGGCCTCCGTCGCCGTTGCCGCCCGGAGAGCTCCTCTCTCTCCCGTTTTTTTTTTGTTCCCCCGGTGCGCCGCCGCCGGCACAGCGCCTCCGCCGTCCTCGCGTCGCCGCCTCGCGCCGCCGCCGGCCGCCGCCGCGCCGCCGCCGCCGTGCCCTCACCGGGTCGGCCTAGGGTTTCGGTCGAACCCTAGCCGCCCGCCCCGGCCTAGAGGCCGGCTCCTTCTTTTTCCGGGCCGGCCCACCGCTCCCTCCGGCCCAGCGGCCGTCGGGCCGATTGGCCCATCTCCCCGCAAAAGTCTATTTTGCGTCCCCCTCCCTTTTTCTCAGGCCGGCCCATCACCCCGCTCGGCCCGATTGGCCCACCTTCTCGCAAAAAGTCCACTTCACGTCCCTCCCAGCCCTTTCTCCTCTATTGGGCCGTCGGCCTATTATCCTTTATCCACCAAAAGTCTACTTTTTGTCCCTCGGCCCTTTTAACTTTTTCCGAGGAAGCCCAGTTCACCTCCTCAGGTCTAGTTTACCTCCTTTCCCTCCCCGGTTCGCCGACACTTGTGTCGCCGACCGTGGGCCCCCTTTGTTTACTCCGGTCCACACCCAGACCACGTGGCCGCCCGCGGCTTCGCCACGTTGGCGTCCACGTCGGCGCTACCTTCTCCCTTTCGTCCGCCGTGGTCGCCACGTCTGTGCCACGTGGTGCGTCCGCCACCCGTGTGTGCGTGAACTTGGTCCACCCTGGATCAGCCGCCCCTTGACCCGTTGACACGTGGGACCCGCCGTTCCGGCGCCGTTTCCCTTTGATGATGTCAGCGTAGCCCTTTCCTTTGCAAAATTAATTAATAATTGCGCAATAAATCGATTTAATTTCCAGAAAATCATTTAAATGGCTCAAAACTTCTAAAATTCATATCTAATTCATACGAACTCCAAATTGAGCCATTCAACTTGCAAAATTCATCTAAAATTGAGCTCTACATGTTTGTTTACTTTTTATGTATTGTTTACTTGGTTTTTATTAGATTTTTTCCTCGTTTTGCGTGCCAGCGTGTAGATTTCGCCGTTTCGGAAGTTCGCGCTCGCGAGGAAAAGAGTCCGGAAGATTGTTTGAAGAAGCAAGGCAAGTCACACATTCCCCCTTGAGCATGTTGTACCTATTTTATGAAATGTTTTCCATTTGCAAATAAAGTGCATGTTTTGCTAATTATATGGCAATAGGGTTTACCTATCCGTCCGCTTGAGCCATGTTTACTTGTTAACCGTCCTTTGTTAACCTTGGGTGATAATCTGACTAGTGTGAGTCACTTATGTTGACTTTGCTAGAATTATATATGCTTAGCTATGCTTAATTACCACTAGCTCATTTAATGGGATAATTACACTGTTTACAATTAGCTTCTGACGAGCAGTTCGCTCGAGACACCCGACCATGTTTTATTGGTCATAATTATCCAACTAAAATATGACCTAATGGTGGGCTGTGGGTGCATGGTTTTGCTGGTCGCATCCATGGCAATTAAGGACCGGTTCATAGGAAACCCTGGAAGACTAACAGTGCTTACCACAAGCAAGAATGGACAACTGCTGGACTCGTAGTATAGCTCTTTCCTAGCCGACGCTCCCCGGAAAGGGTGGGCGTCATGGAGTCGGTTCGGTCGGGGATATACCGGTTGACCGGCTGCCGGATTCACCAAGGCACGAGGGGGGGCTGCCCACTGCCTTTTGAGGGGTGGGGGCGAAACCTGCGGTGTGGTGCGCTTGGTTAGGAGGAGTTATGCGAATGGTCTTGTCATGATTTCCCCCTTTGCAGTATCGTGGTGATACTTCGGGGCATGGTAACATGTGTGGAATCGTGTCTTGTGGGTACAGTTGCGCACCTCTGACCAGAGTAAAACTATTCGAATAGCCGTGCCCGCGGTTATGGGCGATCGACCAGATTCACCGTGATTAGTCCCACATGCTTAATTAATTTGACTTAATGAACTGGTGTAGTTCAGGTGGAATGGTTGGGCTTGTTCAACGTGGTTGTAGCGTTGTTCAGTGGAGATTTAATTTTGTCTTAACTAAACAACTGTTTTACTGTTTTAAAGTGTAAAGGTTTGCAACCGCATTTCTGCAAATAGCCACAAGCCTCCCTTTGTCTCCCCTGTGCACGTTTGCATCATTGGTGTGGCTTGTTGAGTACGGTGGTTGTACTCAATCTTGCTATTTTTCCCCCTTTTCAGAAGTTTAGTACTTCTGAGTTGAAGATGAAGTTAGAGGACCAAGGCTCAGACCCCAGTTGAGTTTGCTTGTGGAGTGGAGCTGAAGCCCGCTAGGATCGTCTCTTTCCGCTGCTGTTTTCTTTTTGGTGTGAGGACTAAGTGCCTCTGTTGTAAGTATTTATCGCTTTATTTATGTTTGGATCTGTTTATTGATTTGTCGTTTTGTGTACCCTGGTTGATGCCTGGACAGGGACTTAATACACAAAATGGTCTGGAAATTTGGGAAAATTTTCGGGCGTGACATCTTCTAAGAGTTGGACCTGCACTAGAGTTAAGCAAATCTCTCAGGCCATCGTGTTTTCGCATCAACACGCTTCTGGCACGTTTTTGCATCAATAGAGTCACTGTTAGTGGGGGGTCTTGACCATTAGCTGCCTCTGCTGCCGCCAGGTCGATAAGGATTATCTCTGTTGTGGCCAGGGCGGCGGAGCTGGCTCCGAAGGTGCCACGCCTGTGTTTCCTGCCCCGTCTAGCTAGAGATCCACGTCCTTGTCATCCGAGTCCGCACGTCGATGCCCCCTGCCATTGCCACCGACGTGAAAGGAGTCAAAAAAGTGATTCAAAAGACAAGGTGACTGACCTCAGCACAGAAGCCCCCTTACCTGGCGCGCCAGCTGTCGGGGAAGCAGTCCCTCGACATTGGGGAGGTGCAGACCCCCCCTTTTGAAGATCCGACCGGGAAGCTGGCTGTGGATGAGGCTAGTTTTTCTATGGGGTGTGCTCGAGAAAAAGTAGGACAACTCAGAGACAGAGATTATATAGGTTCGGGCCACCCGGGGGTGTAACACCCTATTCCTGTGTTTGGGATTTCAAAAAGGATAAAATACAAAGCTTTCTAGAGGCACAGGTTAGCTTGTTATAAGACTTTTGGGAACGCTCGCCCTGCGTACACCTGGTTCTCACCCTTACAGTGGTTGTCGGAGTAGGAGGAGAGACCCATTTCTAGTATCAAATACCCTTCCTTTTATAGCTTAAGGAGCGGTGTACAGTGCCCGAGCTCCTTTGTGAGAGGATTGTTCACCGTCTTGGTCTTGCTTCTTGACATGTTGGTGGTAGGGTGTCACAGGGCATGCTTGACACATGGCACCGCTCCTATTGCTCCAGGTGACTCACTGTCGTCGGCTTCTTCATTCCTTGACACCTCCTGGTTGGATGCAACGAGGTGGCGTACTTGGCGTGGGAACTCCAAGGCATCACCCAACAACGTACTAGGGGCGTCACTTTGGCACTACCGCCGGGCCCACCGCTCAGCATCGACTGCCAGTCCTGTCTGCCCTGCTTGGCGACAAAGCAGGGATCTTCCCAGGGCATGTGCGGTGCCCAGGGCCTCTATACAGCTCGAGGCCCGAGCACGCTCCTATGCTATCTCATAGGAAGACTCGTTGTTTCTGTCAAGCTTCTTGTCGGCGTCGATGATGAAGGAAATTAGACGGATATAACCTTTAGGATGTGTGTTTGTATATCTACACGCTCCTCTCATCGAAGAGTATGCGTGTAATCACGGGAGGCAGGGGAGCCCCGGGTTCCAACACAGGCGTTCCCGGGGCCCCACGCCCCTCAGTTTTCATAAGTATAAAACTCATTCGTTCTCTGCTCTCTTCTTAAAAACCGAGCATGTGTAAATGTTGAGGACAGGGAGGATCCCGGGCCACACCCGTGTCAGGGTGGGTCCCGAGCCCTGGCCCCGTTGTCTCGTAGATATAAATCTCGTAGGTTTCCACACTCCTCTTAAGGAAGAGGGTATGTAACCTAAAAGGGCACAAGACCCGAGCTGGGACCCGGGTCCAGGCAACCGAGACTCTAGGTTCGTGTCTAACAGTTGCCATCGTCGCTGGTAACTTCTCGATGATTTTCTTCATAGTTAGAATTAAATGGAAACGTAACCTTGGGTCCCTGGGGAAGGGGGACCCCGGTTCCCATTTTACCAACAGTGGTGTTATGCACATGCAATTTTAGTTTATTTTAACTATAATTTTGTTATTGTATATGGTTTTATTTTATTTTATCTAAGTTTGAATACTTCTTTATGTAATTTTGTATATGTTGTATGAATTTTATATGTATTTCAAGCTTAGGTTGGAGTAATTTATTGTTCAAACTTCTTTTTTGAAAAAGGAGAGGTTTTTTAGTAAGAATTGTAAAAACCACCTCATAAGTCATTTGAAATTTGACATTGTATCTCGTAAGTCATTTGTTACAAATGCCCACCCCTAGTCAGTTTTGTTTTGCACCCAGTGCACGCATGTTTAACCGAATAAGTCTGTTTTCACTGATGTAGAGATACCACAAGCTAAGCTAGACGAATCAATCATATTCAAGTGTTTGTATTAGACTTATCCTTTATATTTCATTGAATTTTTTTGTGCATATGCAAAACTCAGTGTGACATCGTTTGAGTTCTCATGAACAATTCAATTTGTGGAACCTTAAAAAAGTGTCGATACTATACTGCTAGAAATATTTAATTTTGGTAAAGACCACATTGACGACTCATAATTTATAAAAACATATAGATTCAGTTAAGCACGTATGTATTAGGGTGGTTTTTCAAACAAAACTAAGTAGGGATGGATATTTGTAATAAAATAATTTATAGAATGGAATATAAAATTTTAGACGACTTTGAGGTGGTTTTTACATATTTCTCTTGTTCTTAATAAGTACTGTAAGAGTGATGCAAACCACTGAATTGTGATGTAAGGGATGAGAAAATTTTCAAAAATTTCAATCACCAATTTAATACTCCCTTCGTTCCAAAATATAAGAATCTAGTACTAAATAAGACACATCCTTATTAGGTTCCTGTCCAGATTTATAGTATTAGAATGTGTCTCATTCAGTAGTACTAGGTTCTTATAATTTAGCTTTTATTCAGATTTGTAGTACTAGAATGTATCTCATCTAGTCGTAAGTTATTATATACACTTTACACCAATTTAACCAGACCATGCTTTTATTTGTTAAAATTAACTATAATGTTAGATCTATTTTTTTTATTTAGAAAGACAGATGGTGAAGGCTACTATTGGTTAGACTAATGCTGATTTTAAGCCGTACAACTTGTCAGAAAATTTATTTTTATATGTATTTTTAATGATTTAAAAATTAATGTTGAAAAATAATCTATGATAAATAATTTAAAATCAACTTTTAATATTTAAATTATAGTACCGTGTTATGACGTGTAGAGCAAACGATGGGAGGTTCTACCAGAGAATTTATGACAACGCAGACGATCATTCAATGAGTGATAGTGTACGGGTGTACTGACAGCTAATTACTCTTTTCGTTTCAATATAAATATATCATAATACATAATATATAATACAGATATAATATATTTTAAAATTATGAATTTGAATAACCTGTTACGTACTACTCCCTTCGTTTTAACAAAACAAATCTAAACATAAAGATGACATATGCTAATATAATGAATCTGGACTACTCCTATTCAGATTTATTATACTAAAATATGTGCAATGAGTCTAGACAGCTCCTGTTCAGATTCATTGTACTAGGGATAAAGAATATGTCTTAGACGGAAGGAGTATGAATTTACTCTATCCGTTTCAAAATATAAGGGTTTTTGTTCATATGTGACACTTCCTAGTATAATGAATCTGGACAGACGTTTTGTCCAGATTTATTGTACTAAAAATATCACATCCAATTAATAAATCTTATATTTGTTATATTTGAGAATGGAGGAAGTATACTGAGACTGAGGGAATAATTGCATAGGGATTTCCGGTTGAAAATAATGCACGCGCACTCTTTCTAGATTATACTTTGACCATCATTGATGGGTACTCATCAAAATTATTTTATGTTTTTTTTCAAGTTGAAAGTTAGGAAGTGTTTGGCTAGTTATAAGCCTTACTACCCTCGTTCTAAATTTAACTTTTAGATATGTATTTCAGTATCTAGATGTATCTATATTGTTTAGATATATAATCAAAGTTATTATATTTTCAGGTATAGAGTAATTAGATCTGCCTACATAAAAGATCTGCTCATGAAAGCATTTAGTTAGAGCTTAGCTTCATCAAACTTAATTATAAAGTACCAGCTAATTCTGGGGTTCTTTGCTCTAATTGTGCTACAAACTTTTGGTCCATGGCAGCCTTCAATGTATACCTAGCGCCTTTAATTGCTGAAGGCTAACAAACTGTATGGGTTCTGCTTGTTTTAGCCTCTTCCTGGTCCTAACTCAAAGATACCTCGAGTGATTAATACTGTCTCCCTTTTATATTAGAAGTCATTTAGTTAATTTTCTTTTAAAGTTTAATCAACTTTATAGACAAATATACTAACATTTTTAATACAAAAGAATATATTATCAAAGTATGTCCAATGTTAAATTTAATGAAATTAATTTCGTATTATATATGTTACAAATTTTTTCTATAAATTTAATCAAACCTAAACCTAAAGAACTTTTAAAAAAGTCAAACGACTTATAAAATAAATTTATAAAACAGAGAAAGTAACTTTTTTCATGAATTTTCAAATAACGCACTCTCACTTCAAGCATCCGAGTTGTATTATACACCCTCCATCTAAAAAAGAGTTTAATTCTAACTATGTGTCTGGATAAGTATATACCCCAATTCACGATTCATAGGATTGAATTTTATAAGACAGAGGGACTACTTACTTCGTTGCATAAAAAACCAACCTATTATCATGTCATATTCGGTACCAGGTTTTTTCGGCCATTCCTTTAAACATTCTCTCTGTCCCATAAAAAATGAACATGGTACGAGATATGATATATTTTAGTACTACGAATCTAGACAGACCGTACCTCCGTCCTATAAAAAACAACCTAGTACCGGATGTGACACATTCTAGTAGTAGGATGTGTCACATACAGTAGTAGGTTGGTTTTGTATAGAATAAAGGGGTATGTTTGAAGGAATGGCCGAAGAAAAAGAAACTTCACACCGATACCACGTGTTGGTCTTGACGTGAGATTCTAGCCATACATCTATCTTTACTTACTTTAAAGATTCGTAGTGTTTCTGCCGTCCCATCTCTTTATCTCTAGTATTATAAGAATTAAAGGTGTTTCTGTTGTCCCACCTCTCTATCTTTACTATTATAAAAATTATTCGTAGTGTTTCTGCCGTCCCACCTCTCTATCTCTACTATTATAAAAATTAAAGGTGTTTCTATCGTCCCACCTCTCTATCTCTACTATTGTAAAAATTAAAGGTGTTTTTGCTAGGTGCTTGGTTGTTGACGTCGAATCCGTACCACCAATGAAGATCTGGCGTGCGGACACACGAAGGCCTGGGAGATCTGCTTAGCTCCAGTGCAGGTCCTAAAATTGATGAAGCGCGGGCGTGCTAGTCAGTTTGATCCTGCCACTGACAAGATATGCAAAATAACAGACAGAAAGTCTATTGGTCATAGGCCGATAGGGCAAAAACGTATCGACCGATAGCCAAAACAATCGATCGGCCGATGATAACATGATGATATAGCAACATGATATAACATAATCCAAATAAACATTGATCTGAAGATTAAATCACACATCGGCCAGAGGTACGATGGCACAAACTCTCAATAAGTATATAAACAATAAATACTCTGTTGTCATCAGCCAGATCCAATCTATATGTAAAACTCTTAGGTCGATGCAACGTCCAGATAACTCACCGGCTGAAACCCCGGTGAAACCCTTATTGGCAATCGACAAGCAAGCTAGAGATTACGATTCTAATCACGACTTAGCGACACTAAGTATGAAAAGAAACGCAAGATCTAGACAATCAAGCCTTCGACTGATTTTCGGGGTGATAGATACCTTAACCAATCTAATCTAGCAAGGCGATTTAGTCGATACCGGCATAAACTCTAAAACGAATCTCGGCCGATACGACTAAATCGAGACGCCAAACCAGATTGACTAAGATATATGACAGTAGGTGCTTACGTTGATGAGATCAGAACATCGAAGCCCTAACTCCGACAACGCAGGCAGCCATAACGAGACTTACCCCTCGTGGGAAGGGCATGAACTCGCCGAAGAAGACGAAAAGTAAAGGTTGGCGATACGCCGAAGTTGTATTGATCGTGAGATAAAAATTACATGAACCTCGGGTTTACATATTTATACCCATAGGCTAACAAAGGTCCTAACAGAATACGACTCAAACTTTCCTAAAGATAAAAAGAAACAGATAAAGTTTTTATTGGACACTAAACATACTTTTCTAAAGATAAAAAGGAAACTAACAAATTCTTCCTAATTAATAGATACAAGCCGCATCCTCCTCAAACTCGGTCTTATCTTGATAAGATATTCCCGAATCTAACAAGAATCTGACTGCTGTTAGTGATTGGTTTAAGAAAACCCCCATCGGCCGATGTAGAATTTTAAGCCAATACTAGTTTCAAGCCGATATAAACCTTGGGCCAATGGGGATTTCGGGGCTTACCAAATTCTGGTGTTAACATTGGTATGTCATCCGTCTTTCACGCTAGCCTTATCATATATATCACATATATGGGTCAGCAGATAGGATGGGATTCGGAAAGGCCTAATGGAGTAGCTCCTAGGAGGCTCATCAACCGTGCAATACTAATATGTGTCGTAGTCCGTCCAAGCCTTTCTTTGACTCGGTCATGCTCAAACACCCTGCCGCTCACATAATACCTTCCACGAACGCCATCGCTGGACGGACTATCACGCTCGCGCTTCTTGTGGCCTCACGATTTACGTATATCCACGAAGCACACCGTGCATACCCCACCAGCGTCGAGACCTCTTGATGCTCTAACGCTGTTGGACACCATTAACCACTGATGGACACCATCAACCAACCAGGCACAAACCACGGTATATAAGCCGGCCCTTGATTGTTTAAGCCTTCTTCCTCTCATAATCTGCAAGCTTAATAACAACGCAGGTGCATAACATAGAATTTTCATTGTTTTGTCTCTTCTCTACTTATATACTTGTTAATTTACTTATATATTATATCAATAACAATTAAAGATGCTATTGGGTTGAGTGTCATCACTACTACACAAATACTCATTGGTGCCGGTTCGAAAGGCCTCATAGGTGCCGGTTTCGAAGCCGGCACCAATTGGTCGGCACTAATGCTCAAAGCTATTGGTACCGGTTCCTTAACCGGCACCTATAACACTATAGGTACCGGTTGTAAATATGGAACCGGCACCTATATAGTATTATAGGTGCCGGTTCCTATAAATAACTGGCACCTATAATGGATAGGACCTGGCACCTTTGATGCCTTATAGGTGCCGGTTCTTTATAAGAACCGGCACCTATAGTCCTGAAGCACAAAAAAAATAATTGCAGGGTCACATATAATATTTCCTGAAACACAGAATTCACAGAATATTACAATATTACATTCACATCGCAGAAATCACAGAATCCAACCCATTTTCCAAATGAAACCAAACCAATCCAACCTACTTGCCTCATGTGGATTCAATCCACTTCCCAAACCATTTAAAACCCTTCCATCAATGATGTTAGATTTAATTCATCATTGTTTGTAGCATACTGTGTCAAATAAGGTAAAAATAGCTGAGATGTAAATATCCATAAATTTGAGGTTTTACAAAATCCTAGGACCATCCAAACTGTGATTGAATTCAAAATAATTCTTGACAAACTATGTTATTCAAACGAAATAGCTAGACATCTGTTCAATGGACAGAAAAATGTTGAATTGAGGGCATCTGTTCATGACCATGACCATGACACGAATCTTGTTTTAACAATCAAATATTTATGACTTGAGTTCCCACAAAACAAATAATTTATGACTTGAGAGGATGTATCCACAGACCACAAAAAATACAACATAACTCTGAAAAATGGTTGACCAAAAATTATATACTCTATCGTGTTTTCTATTTCTTTAGTTAGGTAACCCCAACATAGAGAAAATGTTAAATTAACTTGCTTTGAAGAAAAACGGAAAGCAGCAATTAACTGTTGAAACTATACTGAAGGACCTAGAAACTTATAATTGCTTAACGACCTTTGGGTGCACAAAAAGATCTAGGTAGGTATACCCTTAGGTCGATCGATATATTATTGCATTCAAGCGATATTTATAACAGAGATATGTACTCCTCCATCGATCGATCAAGTTAACATCAAATGTTAACTGCAGAGGCAAAGGTGCTTAAATGCAATGTCAGATTCTATGGCCGTGCCCTCCAGTGGTCGCCATCAGCATGCAGAAATTAGGTTAAGTGTCCTATTAATTAGTCATAGCAGCGAGGCAAAGCCAGTTGCAACCCTGAGGTTTGTCCAAGTTGAGTACAAGGGATACTGCATTAGTGAGAGACAAGGGCATTACACATTGCCCTTCACATTAATTTGAATCCCTTTCTACACATATATACCTATACACCATATTTATATGGATGCATCTCTATACACAAATTGAATTTAAATCTGAAGGATAGCGAATAGAAAATCTGTCAGGTCAATTTGAGCTAATGAGAGCATAAAAAAATATCACAATCACCCCTCTCATCTAGAAACATACTCTTTCTCCCTGTATATGAAACCAATAAATCCAAAATACGTACTACCTCCATTCTGTAATATACCCATCAAAGAACAGAGGGAGTATGGGGATGGTTGTTTGAATGCAAAGTATGACATCTTATACTTTTTCAAAAAATGGTACCTCAAAATTTTTTTTCCAAAATTGCAGTTATGTAATTTGTTTAGGTACATATATTTTTAATCTTTCTGTATTATGGAATTGAGTTTGTTTAGAAATATACTGGTGAAGTAATTTTATTTTATTTTAACTCTGTTTTAATTCTTCTGGATATATTAACATATAGGGATTAAAAGAGACCTAACTACTAGTAATATATGTATAAACAGATATATGTATATGCATATACTATGAAGTCAAGTAGCAACCATAATATAAAACCCGAAGCCTCGAGTAGAGAGCATAGAAGATATTGCTGGGACTCAGCGTGCCAGTCAACTTCAGCCTGAGACGTGCCCGTCAAACCACACGAAGGCGGCGACCAGATGTGTTACACATCTCAGGAGACTTGACAAAAATTCGCTTGAGCTCTACAACATCTCAAATGCTCTAAACTCGTACTCATATGAAAATTTTAGTTACACATGCTCACCTGTTGCTTACAGAGACAACAATGATGATGCCTCCCTCATCCATGCCACATCCAGTCAGTGAGATCACCTGTTGCTGTTAGGGATAAAAATATGAAATAGAGAAAATTGAATACATGGTTAGATATATGTGTGAAAAAATAATAGATAAACATTAACAAATAGAGAAACTTAATGCATGTTGAAGACATTAAGAAAACCACATCAATCCAAATAACTAATCTACAAGATACTTAGAAAATGTTTGAAAGGTATGGCCCACTAATTCTAGTTCTTTGTATGCTTTGGCGTTGATCGGCTATCTAAAGTGTCACTAGGGCCGCCAGCCTCAATGAAACCCACTAGCCCAGCAGGAGCCTTCGAAATGTTGTATGCGCCGTTTGACGAGATGATATGGTCGAAGATGAATCCACATAGCTGTTCAGCGAGGCCCAAGCAAACATGTGGCAGCAATTTACTTGTCGGGAGCTTTAATTTCTGCAAATGGAAGGATTAAAGATGTGGAAAGATACTATGTGTTTAGTAAATTGGATTTATGTCTTAGGAGACAGGGCGAACCTCAGCATCCGTAATGTTCCAGTTGCCGTCCTCCATGAAAACCCACATAAATCTCATCACGTAGAACCCACATGTGCTCGTGCCCGGATCCTGACGTGAGCAATAAGGGTGGCACCAAACTCGGAATTTATTTGCACATGGAGCGTGTCGAATGCACTTCTTCTTGTACTTCACAAGTGCCTTATCTAGGATGTCAATGAGGGATTGGTAGTTGGATTGCGGTTTCCTCATTGAATCCATGACGACAATCTTGGAATCGTTTAAATGGATGGCAATAAGAATCCAGTGAGGCCTACATACAAGGGAAGAGAACAATTAACATCTTAAAGTACAACGATGGGAGGTACAACGATAATGCCACACTTACTTAAAGTGGTAGGGCAGAAGGATGGTATTCATGTCCTGCAGCTTGACAAAGGATGTGTAAAGGTAGTTCAGCACTTCTTGGGAGGACCATTCGCCTGCGTCAATATTACAGGAATTGACTATTTGTGGGTCGAGGAATCCTAGCTTGTTATGGGTCGCTTTACATTCAAGCGACCCCATTCTGCATAAGGAAAATAATTAGACACGCAACGAGGATATTTACTTAGAAAAATAGCGAGAGGTCGAGTATACTTACAATGCCCATAACTGAATTACCGATAAGTCTAGCTCCCTCAGATTGTATAGATGAAATAGTTCTCTAAATGGGACCCAAACTATACCATCACAGTGATGAAAGTCCTCGTCCCTGTAAAAGACGGGGAACATCTCTTTACCATCCTTGGCCATCTGTAAGTACCACTCTTCTACCCTTCTCATTTGAGTACATTTGCCAATGACGTGGCGATATTCGTCGGTAGTCAAAGAATGACCAAGCTTGAACTGAGCTGCCAATGGGGCCATCTCAATATTATCCACATCATCCAAACTTTTCAGCCCTGCCTCTTTTAGAAAGTCTTGCATAGTCTTGCTGGCCTCATCTTTCTCGAATTCTTTCTTGGAAAATTCTTGCAATCCCTTTTTCCTGATCGTGCGTCGGAAGTCCGTAATAGGTTGCTTTCGGGCAGGTGGCCTTGCCATGCGAATGAAGTGATCCTGTACTTCGACTGGCACTTTGAAAGATGGCTCCGACCTGGTAGGCAATGGCATCTTCTTGGTCTTCTTCAGAGATGGTGGTTCAGACATTTGGGAAGTTTTACAGAGGCGTCCCCTCTTTTTCGGCCGGTCTGATGAAGCTAGGCTCTGATGTGCTGCCTCTGGAGGAGATGGGCTCTTACGTTGCGCCGGTGGAGGAGACGGGCTCTTATGTGGCAATGGTGGTGGAGTTGGCATCCTTTGAGGGGAGGGAGGAAGTCCTTCAGAGCTAGACCCGCCATCGCTTGGCTCGTCATCACCATCTCCTGAAGGAAAGATAATGAAACGCTTGCGCCACAGGATTATGTTGTGGATGGCTTCACCAAGAGTGTTCACCCCCTCCTCTGGAGCAAAATCAAGCTGCACTGCCCTGTACCTCCTCGGCACGTCCTCCACTTCGACCCTTGAGTAGCCACTTGGTATCGGCTTACCGTGTATCGTCCCTCCCTCCGTTACGGGATGTGCCATCGCGCGTGCCACCTCTTGACTGATGTTTTGAAGTGGCACATGCAGCCTGCATGCAGTACGTACAGTGATGTGGTCCACGGGGTAATGAACCGTGTCCGGTTCTTGAGGAACCTCAGTTGAAGCGCAGCTGCTTTTCTTCCCACCTGGACTGGTTAAGTGGCCAGCATTGCCTCCTTGCTGACCTTCAAGCCTTGCCATTACCAGTGCCATTTGTTCTTTCAATAGCCTTATCTCTTCCGATTGGTCTCTGGAATTTTTATTGCTCCGAGACCGGTACCTATGTCTGTCTTCAGGAAAACCTTCTCTCCATGGAACTAGGCCAATTCCTCTTGTGCGTCCTGGATGCTCAGGGTTCTGCAATGCAAGTGTAAGCTCATCTCTCTCCCTGCTCGCAACAAAAGAACCTTCTGAGGACTTTAGATGGGCCTCGTGGATCCTCTGGGACACTTCTTGCTCTCGAGGACCCTTGTGTACCAACTCGCCTGTATCCGAGAGTGTTGAACCTCGGGCGTATTGGTAATTCTTTCCCCGTTGGCACCAGTCCTTCGTCTCGATCTCGATTCCCTTTTGCAGCAGCTCATCTTCCCGGAGTTGCCATTTGGCTATGTTCTTAGCATATCCGCTAGGGCCGAGACGGTGAGGGTATCGGTTTTTGGCCGCATTGGCCTGGTTCCTTTCGCTAATCTCCTTTGCCTCATCTGATGTTCTATAGGCCACAAAGTCATCCCAGAAAAGACGACACCTTCGATAGTTGGCATCTTCAAAATTTGGTGTCAGGCCCTTCTTGACAAACTTCCTGTTAAGATCCGTCTTCCACTTCTTGAAGCTGATGGACATCTTCTTAAGAGCCCCGGACTTTGCGAGTTCTTCTTGTCCCTCGGGAAACTGGAATGTCCGCTTTAACTTTTCCCAGGCAAGATCCTTGTCTCTGTCTGGTACCGTCCACTCCAATTCGTTTGTATCACTGCTCTTCCAGTGCCGGTACTTGATGGGGATGTCATCCTTCACGATGACACCTATAGCTTTGCCGTATGGGGTGAGTGCCGATTCTGGAGCTATAGGGGTCCCATCTGCAGCTAACTCCGTGATAGTGTATAGACCTGAGGGCATCCTAGTTGGACCTCTAGCCTTTCTTCTTGCCGATGAGGTTGAAGTATTCGCGGAGTGCGTAGTGGCCGAAGGATCAACCTCCTTCAAACATCAGTATAAATTAGTCATTCATATCTGACGATATATGTAGTTTTAAGGTATTATTTGTTCCAGATCGGTTAATTTACCTCTGTATTGTGCGGGTTAACATCGGGCTGATTCAAGTTTAGAAAGCCACTTGGGCTACCATTACCACCATCGCTTTCTCCAGAATTTGTAGGCCTAATGTTATCTTGTTCCCCTGACATTTCCTTTTGTAGATCTAGGCTAGAACTACTGCTAGATAGATACAAGAAATTAGTGTAAGAACTTATTGTCCTCTTGATGATATTCTTCCAAATATACCAACAGTAAAGTAATGTCATCTAATTCCATACACCATGTAGCAGTTTAGAAAACGTGTACGCGAAAAGCGAAAGATCCAAAATTGAAAAAATATGAAAAAGTAAACAGCCTCATAAAGCAAGTGTACTAATGTACTTTGCATAGCCTACAGTGAAGTAGCTCACAGCAATATTGCATAATCTACATGTACTCCTACCATTTTAAATTACTTATCTACCATTTTAAATTACTTGTCATTCTAGCATGTTATTTATTTTAATCAAAATAATTGCCATTATTGTATTCCGAAGCACTTTTAGCTAAAATATTTCCTCTCTATCCCTTATCAATACATCCACACCTCTCATTGTAATCCACATCTTTATCTCAAAGGAGTACAAATATTGATGTAATTATTAGGGTAGTTTGGTAATTTATCATACCTTCATATTTTGTCTTAAAAAATGCTAGAATGGTGAGTGATTTGAAACAGAGGAGTAGTGTATTTTGTTTCACAATTCCGCATGGCCATACCTAAAAATTTGGTGGCCCAGTGCGAAACACAAATTGAGGGCCTTATGTTTAGCAAATGCCAAGAAACGAAAGAATAAATTATGGATGGTGCACTACCTAAGTCAAAACAAGATTTTTTTTTTAAAAAAATGAAGGTTGGAAAAAGAAATGTGTCCTGACATAGTGATTTATTTTTTTGTTAAGTAGAAAAATAGTGGCCATAATTACCATCGGACACTTATCAGAGATGAAGAAAACAATCCTGTTCTAATCAAATCAATTAAAAAAAGAGTAACAGTAGAACTTTTAGAAAAAAAAAAGGAGAAACCTTTAAATACATTTGAACGTATTGACATTAATAAAAATATAAAAAAATTGGGACCTAAAATTTTGGGAGTTTGTTCGGTTGTCCACTTCGCACTCCCTCCTCGACCGCGTTGCAATTCCAATTATTCCGGATAGAATGAAATTGATTGAAGAAAGTGGTCATTAATTAAGTAGGGCATGTAGGACAGCAAGTGAAACAAAATGCCCAGATTATGTGCAGACAAATTGAGCAACCGAATGACCTACAGTGAAATAGCTCACAGCAATATTGTAGGAAAATTTTGGGTATAAGCCTACAGTGAAATCACATTTATACAATCATTACATGTTTCTAACCTAGAACAATGGTGTTTTTTTATAAACTACATATATCTTCATTAAACTATCACAAAACTATAAATCTAAGGCAATACATCGTAAACCTATACATATATAATATTAAGTTTATCATAAAACTACATATTTAAAATGGTATATCATAAAACTACAAACTTAGTAACAGACTTATCATGGAACTACAGATTTTAAAGTTTATCCCTAGCACTAATGTTCTACTGGAGTTATAAAAATAGTTTTGGGATTAAATTAGTACTGCATGTATAGTTTTGCGATACTGTATATGCCTTAAATATGTAGTTTATGATAAAGTTAGTGCTAAATCTATATTTTGTGATACACCCCCTTAAATATTTTGTGATGCTATTGCAGAGAAAAACAATGCAGTTCATTTCATCTTAGACCAACAAAGCAAAGAGAACTAATTAATATGACCAATTATATTTTTGAAAGGAATGATATATTTACATATATAATGCAGCAAACCTTAGGGTTCAAGGAGAGAAAGTACTTGATGAGGCTGCAACTTTCACTATAAACAACTAATTGACATAATTGCACACCTTTGACAGCGAAGATTGGAGGACGGCGGCGAAGAATGCAGCAGCAGCAGCAGCTTGAGGAGAACACCACAGCGGCGGAGGAGGGCGGCGGCGACGATGGAGGACGGCGGCGCTTGAGGAGAGCAGCGGCGACGATGGAGGACGGCGGCGCTTGAGGACGGGGATGGTGATGGAGGGCGCAGGCGGGCGGGCGAGCGGACCGCAGATCCGGAAGGAGGACGACGGTGGACGGCGACGGCGGTAGATCTAGGCAGGGGGAGGACCGACGGTGGTGCAGGAGGGGGACGGCAGTGGGCGGCGACGGCGGGCGGCGGGCGGCGACCGGTTGATCTTGGCGTCGGCAGGGTGGTCTGGGGGAAATGGCATCGACAGGGGGTGTCTTGGGGGAAATACCGATCGACGGCCGCATATATACAAGCCACATAGGTACCGGTTCGTATTTACAGCCGGTACCTATTGTGGTAAAAAGGTGCCGGTTCTAAATTGGAACCGGTACCTTTTGGATCACATAGGTACCGGTTCTTATTTAAAACCGGCACCTTTTACAACAATAGGTACCGGTTGTAAATACGAACCGGTACCTATGTGGCTTCGGGGGGGGTTATATATCAACACATTTGGTGGCAAGTTGGAACCATGCATGTATGTATACTTGATTTTGAATTTTGTTAGATTGTTGAATAATATTCTTCTTCCCACTAAAATACAGTACCTAAAAGGTCAGTTCAGTTGTTTGATTTTAATTGTTCATTGCTCTAGCTAATTAGCAGTAGCAAATATATAATGCCGGCTCAAGCTATCCTAATTACTAATTAATATATCTCTCGTTATGTTAAGTCAAA
This sequence comes from Oryza officinalis, assembly GCA_008326285.1. NCBI lineage: Eukaryota > Viridiplantae > Streptophyta > Magnoliopsida > Poales > Poaceae > Oryza > Oryza officinalis. Next base: position 26,681,940 of record BDMV01000002.1, read on the forward strand.
TTATTTTCTAATTACTCAATAAATTGCTTTAAAAAAATACTTTATGCCATCCGTTTCAAATTATTTATTGTTTCAGCTTTGTTCTATATGTCAAACATTACTAACTTTGGCCATTATTTTTTAGAAATTTATATAGTTTAACATTTATAAAATTTATGTTTTTAGGTTCACCATGATAAATAATTTCAGAACATAAATAATTCATATATTATTGAACTATATGAATTTCTAAAAATTAATAGCTAAAGTTAGGAATATTTGACTTAGGAGTTGTTCACTTTGTTGCCAAAATTAACCCTACCAAGTTTTAGCTTTGGCAAGGTAACAATCTAAACATTGTCAAAACTTGCCTTCATTACCAAATTTTGGTAATTCTAGAATCTTTCTCTCACGAAAACTTGACAATGATAAAAAAACCAAACACAACTTACACCTCTCAACCTTTCTATCATATAGATATATAGCAAGATAGATAGGTAGATAGAGACACAAACCAATAGCCTGCACTAAGGCTGGACCAATTACACAATTTACATGTTTGTTACAGTACAATTCAAACATGCAGGTCTATCACAATTACTCCTTCTTCATGGTCACTGCGAACATATGGTGCTTCTTCCTCGTCTTCGTCTTCCTGACTTTCTTCACCTCCTTCTACATCTGTTGCAAACGGTGGTAGCTCGTCGATTTGATCGTAGCCTTCCTCATCAACGATATTCTCAACTCCGACAATGCTTCGCTTTCCATGGAGAACCACGTGGCGATCGGTCAACGAGGAAGGGTCTTTGACATAAAAAACTTGTGTTACGGATTCTGCGAGCACAAATGGTTCATCTTGGTAACCTACATTGTTTAAGTCCACGATGAACATTCCGTACTTGTCAATCCTCAAACCACTTGGAATTTTGACCCATTGACACTGGAAAAGTGGTACCTTCAGCGGTCCATATTCAAGCTCCCAGATTGCCTCTATATAACCATGGTACGTTTGTTCTACACCATTACTGTCGAAGGCGTCTATGTGGACACCACTGTTTTGATACGAGCTCTTGGCATCCTGGGTTCTCGTGTAAAATGTATAGCCATTAATGTCATACCCTTGGAATGAATGAATTGTGCTCGCAGGTCCTCGAGACAAAACATACAGCTGGTCACTATCAGTATTCATAGCAATGATATGCTTCTGTAACCAATCGCCAAAATTCAGCCTATGCTGCTTAGCTATCCATGCCTCTGATTTGCTTGGGTTCTCGCTGCGGAGTGTGTTATAATGCATGTCGACAAATGGAGCCACCAAGGTCGACTGCTGGAGCACTGCGAAATGTGCTTGCCGTAATGTTTCTAGGCTAGGAGCGAAAATTGCCTTATGCCCTAGTGTCCCTTTCCCTAGTAGCCTGCCCTCGTGTCGAGACATCGGCACACCAATGGGATGCAAATCCATATAGTCGATACAGAACTCAACCACCTCCTCTGTTGCATAACCCTCTACGATACTGCCCTCTGGTCGAGCTCTATTACGCACATACTTCTTTATGATCCCCATGAACCTCTCGAAAGCCCACATGTTATGCAGATACACTGGGCCGAGAATCTTTATCTCTTTCACGATATGTGACACGAGGTGAACCATTATATCAAAAAATGATAGTGGAAAACACATCTCGAGCTGGCAAAGGGTAATGATTACATCTGCTTGGAGCTTGTCTAGCGTGCTTGGATCGATCACCTTCTGATATATAGCATTGAAGAACGAGCACAGCTTTAGGATTGGGTTTCGAACCTTATCTGGCAAAATGCCTCTAATAGCAACAGGAAGAAGTTGTGTCATCAGCACGTGGCAATCATGTGACTTCATGCCCACTAATTTCTTCTCCTTCATGTTGACAAGTCTTTTAATGTTCGCGGAGTAACCAGAGGGGACTCGGACACCCTGCAGGCACTCCAACAGGCTTATTTTCTCTGCGGCACTAAGGGTGTAGCACGCGGGAGGGAGGTACTGGCGACCATTGGGCTGTTCTAGAGGATGTAGCTCGGGCCTGATGTTCATGTCTGCGAGGTCTCTCCGGGCTTTCAACGTGTCCTTTGTCTTGCCGGGTATGTTTAGCAGGAGTCCCATCAAACTCTCGCACACATTCTTCTCAACATGCATCACGTCAATCGCGTGACGGACATCCAAATCTTTCCAATATGGTAGTTCCCAAAAGATAGATTTCTTCTTCCAAAGAGGTTTCTTACCACCCTTGCTCGTTGTGCCTCGATTGCCTTGCCCCTTACCAAATATACATTCAATATCTTGTACCTCTTCAAAAATCTCTCTGCCGGTACGATGTGTTGGAGCTGTACCCTCCTCCACCGTGCCATCAAAATCTCTTGTATTGCTACGGTACTGGTGGCCGGCTGGAAGAAACCTCCGATGGCGCATGTACACAGTCTTTCCGGAGTACTTCAGCCACCTGCTCGCTGTATCCCGCATGCACTGCACACATGCACAACCACCTTTCACTGTTTGCCCGGATGTGTTACCAGCTGCAGGGTAATCTTGGATGGTAACGAACAACATTGCCCTTAAGGTGAAGTACTCTCTTTTGTACGCATCCCACATCTGCACACCCCGGTCCCATAGAAACTTAAGATCATCCACTAATGGCCTGAAGTAGACATCGATATCGTTGCCAGGTTGCTTGGGCCCTTGGATTAGAAGTGGCATCATAATATACTTACGCTTCATGCACAACCATGAAGGAAGGTTGTAGATAACAAGTGCCACTGGCCACGTGCTATGTCGACTGCTCATGTCACCGAATGGATTCATCCCGTCCGTGCTCAGCCCAAACCTTATATTCCTAATCTCTTGCGCGAAATGCTTTTTATACTTTCTATCTATCTTTCTCCATTGAGATCCATCGGCAGGGTGTCTTATCATTCCATCCTTCTTACGCTCTTCGTGGTGCCAACGCATCATCTTTGCATGTTTTTTATTTGCATACATGCGTTCAATCCGAGGGATTATAGGAAAATACCACGCAACTTTAACGGGCACTTTCCTCTTCTTCAGGACCGGGCCACCACTGTCATCATCAACATCATCATCATCGTTAACTCCACCCTTATACCGCGGTGCTCCGCAAACTGGACATGTATCCAAGTCTGCATAGTCACCTCGATATAGGATACAGTCATTTCGACATGCGTGAATTTTCTGCACTTCCAGTCCGAGTGGACAGACAACCTTCTTCGCTCGGTATGTTGTTTCTGGCAGCACATGACCCGCTGGAAGGAGGTCTCCAATCAGCTGTAGAAGCTCTGTGAAGCTCTTGTCACTCCAACCGTTGGTTGATTTCATCTGCAGCAACGAGAGGACGACGTGTAACTTGGTGTGCTGCTCATTGCATCCTGGATAAAGCGGGGTTTTTGAGTCCTCCACCATGCCCTTGAACTTCTCGTATTGCCTGTCATCGTCGAGGGCTGTCTCCCCGTCGCGTAACATCTGATCTAAACCATCTGATTCGTCACTATCATATCCACCTCCGTCAGCAGGCAACTCCACATTGCCTCCGTCCATTACATCCGGATTCTCATCTTCACCATGATTGTCCTGACATGTGTAATTAGGCATAAAACCCCTTGTTAGGAGATGCTCATGAACTTGTTTTGCAGGAAACTGTCTCTCATTCCTGCAATCAGCGCATGGACAACGCAAGTGTTCCGTCGTGTTCAATGATCTGGATCTCGTGGCTGCGATCACGAAGTTGGTTACTCTCCTGGCATATTCCAAGGTACCGCGCTGCGGAATGTTCATCCCTCCTTCATCCATCGCTCCTACGAAAATTCTTAAATTAACCACTAACATACGTATATCATTCTCTATATCTATTGAAATTCTGATATATGTTAATAACAGTTACATTACTCATTGATGATTAATCTCTAAATTACTCCAAAATAATAAGTCATCATACTTTCTCATGCTTCTCATTCAACAAAACAAATTGCAAAAAAAAATTAACTTGACAAATATTATTGCGAATTACATATCGAATCAACACGTACTAACCTTTACGCACGCAAACACATAGACCTCTCGATATTTTTTAAATTTTTGGGCAAAACCTCCTCCCCCCGTTTGGATGAGCTGAAGAGAAGCCACAAAATCATGAGAATGCAGTGAACAAGGGGTATATATAGACTTGGGGGATATAGGTGTCGGTTAATGTTATGAACCGGCACCTATTTAGTTTCCTTCCGAAGGAAGCCACCACATAGGTGCCGGTTTTTAATAAGAACCGGCACCTATGTTATAGGTGCCGGTTTATTAGGTTAAAGCGGCACCTATGTTGCCGTAACATAGGTGCCGGTTCTTATTACGAACCGGCACCTATGTGATAGGTGCCGGTTCGTAAATAAAACCGGCACCTTTTTTGGGCTCATAGGTACCGGTTTTTATTTCAAACCGGCACCTATAAGCTTCTCCCATTCAACCGGCACCTATAAGATCTTATGTGTGTCGGTTCGTGGAAAAATTGGGTCTATTTGTCTTTTAGGTACCGGTTCTAGCAAATCCGGCACCTATGTGGCCGGTACCTATGGAGGTTTTTGTAGTAGTGCATCCATGATCCATATGCTTTGTTGGCTGATGCATATGTGATAACATGCTTCGTGATATTCTTGGACAAGTTTATATCATGGATTTTTCTTCCAATATTTATGTTAATTTTTATTTTTCTCTACTATTATATATATTATAGAAAATGAAGATGTTTCTGTCACTACTTTGATACATTGTCCGTGTTTGAATTGGTTTTTGCGTTGGTATACATTGGTATACAATTGGTTTTTCTAAATTTTGACCGGCAGCAACGCGATTGAAATTGTTTCCGTTTAGTCCAATTGGTACATCACAAGTCCGTCCGCGACTCGATCTGCGTTGTCCACGTACATGGCTCCGTCGAGCATCTTTGTTCATCCATTAATTATATACGTTGGCATACTATGAAAGAGTTCGATTAAATTACGGTTTTGCTTGTCATCTAATTTTTTATTTCATCTAGGGCCGAACACCATCACCATAAGTACCTGCACAATATACATACATCTGAGTTGTTACTTTAGAAGATGAGTTTCCAATCAAAAATAATATACATACGACACTGCTGTCCAACTCCAGTGTACGACCAAAGCAACGATGAAAGGCTCACATACGCTAGATGATTTTGGCCGTGATGAATCTTGGCGTGCGCATGTTAGCTGTGCCCACGCCGTAACACGGTCAGATAGCTATCGGACAGCAGTGCTGTACGTATAGTAGGGTTCGTTTCAAATATACTTGATCATGAGTTGGAACCATTACCATATTTTTTTAAAAATTCCATTATAACGTACGGGCTTTTTTGTTAGTTTATATCTATATTTCTAAAAGGAGGTACGGCGGCTTATATCTCATGCTTCCACATTGCAGTTTTGTACCGTCACTACTAGAAAAAACATTATCGCAAGCGGCCGAAAATGGTTTTCGCGGGCGGGGCAGCAGTCCGCCTGTAAGAAAACGACTGTGAAGATCGCCGATCTTCGCAGGCGGGGCGGCCGTCCGCCTACGAAGATAATTTTCGCAGGCGGACGTTGGCTAGTCCGGTCTACCTGCGAAAATATGAATCTGCCGCCTGCAAAAAAAAATATCCGCCTGCGAAGATAGGTAGAAATTTTTGAAATTTAATAATAATTTGCCTGTAAATTTAATAATAATTTGCCCGTTAATAGAAATTCTTGCAGGTAGATTATTATGTACATATATTGAAAGATTATCAAGCATTTGGTACTGAGACATTTACATATATTGCATAACTCAAAAGTGTTGCCAAAATATACGTATTACAATATTTTTTTACATTGTGACTTCAAATATGCCATCTAGTTACATTATGGCATAGCAGTGTTCCACTCCCGAAGATTCTTGAATTCGTCACTTGTCGCTAAAGCACCCTCTGGGTCGAAGAAATCTCCTTTGACATGACAGCACTCACGGTGGATGAAGTGGCACAGATCACGCTGGACATTTGTGATGTCTGTATCGTCAAAGCTTGTTTGACGTTCTAATCTTGGCAACTGCATGCATTGAAGATAAACAATATATTAGTACCATAAATATGTGAAGCTGTCTAGTACATAGTATAAAGACTTACATCCTCTGCGTTAGTCCTGTACCTCCCATTAACCCTAAGGAATGCACACGCGTAATACCCACAAAGGACAGTTCCTCTAGGTTGCTTGTGACACTTCAGGACATATCATAGAAAAAAATAGTTAAAATTTTCAATTAGTGAAACAATTGAAATACATTAAGTGAGTGGAGTATTACTGGCCAATAGGTACGTACTAGCAGCTTCTCTCTTGTCCGGGTCTGTTCTCCACCCTTGAACTTGTAGTATTGGTACGCACTGCATGGATGTCGTATCGTTTCACATTAAGGAGGATATTTATTTATAATACATTCGTATAAAAATGCAAGAGTCATAATCACTTACTACTGTAAGATTGTTAGAAATTCTTTGTATTGCTGGTGTCTGTAATCGAGAGGGTCCAAGACTACCACGGTTCCGTCTTTAGGGTCGATGAGTAAACAGATATAATGATCGCTACATATTAACAACAGTATAGTTAGTTAGTACCAGCTAAAATAAGACATATGTGTAGAAGATAAATGTACCGGACTTACTTAAAATTATAAGCGGCCATGACGACTCTCTTATTTTGAAAGTGCAAGAAGGTTCGTCCAATGTACTGTGCGACAGTAATCAATTTATCCTTGTGCAAGCCCTTCTTATATTCAGCTATCTCTATTGGAGTCTTGCCCTTCAGCTGGTCTGACCCTGGTGCTAGCTTGACGGTATGCTGTGTTTGACAGATCCGAGTTGGATCCAAGAAGCCGATAGGTTCTTTTTTCTTCTTAGCATCCATGTATTGCATCCTATAGAAGAAGTTTGTTAGTAACAATCACATGGATTTGTATTGTACATATTTTTCATGTAATTAATTAAAACTCATACTCACATGCACCAAACAGCAACATAGTTGACATCCATCTTATCCCGACGATATATGGCGTGGAGATCTGAGAAATCTAGCCATACGTAACCTTCAGCGCCCAAACAATCTGCCGGTGATCGAGCTGTTATATTGCCCAAGCCTTTCTTGCTGGCTTCCATGTAGAAGGTATGTAATCTTCTCATCTCCCATGGTCCTTCGTTTAGTGCCCAATCCGGCAAGAGTGCTTTCCCGTGTTCATACTTTTCCGGGCAATCATCAGTTGGCCAGTATGTTGGCCCGACTAGTTCAGCGGCCTTCTGGGGGTCATCATCTCTGAGTTTGGCACGTTCCTTACCCCCTCTGAAGACTGTTAGCATGAACTTCTTCTTGTTCTCATCTTTGGACTTGAAGTCGTAGCTCCTAAGCACTCTAGGTACCTCGGGGTCTTTCGCAGGAGAAGGGTTTTCAAATATTTCTGGCTCTGCACCGTCCCATTCCAATCCTGGGACTTCTTCTATATCTCTCCCGACTGATGCCACTATATGCACCTCTGGTTCTGCCACTATAATCTCCATGGGCACCTTCGGCACCCGTTTTGATCGCCGTGGCGCCGTTTCCTACGAGAAGGTATATATCAAAGTTTCGAATTAGCTCGGGCTAATAGTTATCACGGTTAACAGTTTACATATTAAGTTTACTTACCCCTTCTTTAGGGGGAATGTAGTCCTTGTCGCCTTCTTCACCGTTGCCCTTTCTCCTTCTCTTCGGGCTTGGGCATGGATCGCTTGGCGACGAGTACTCATCGTCAGCTACGTCGCTGTCGGAACTATCTTCCGGTGGGACCGTTGGTTCCGGAACAACCACAATAGGAAGGGACGGCTCTTCCTCCCCTAAACCCTTCTCTTCGGTCCCTTTAGTACTATCGGCCATCGTTTCAAACTTCTAACATAAAAAATAAACTGTATATGAACACTCTGCGAAACTGTGTATTAAAAAGTTGTGTACATAATTGCAAAAGGTTATAATAAAAACTTGTGTACATAATTGTAAAATGTTATAAATTAGTACAAACTATTTTGCTAAATTAGTACAAACTAAAATTAGGACCAACTAATTTGCTAAATTAGTACAAACTAATTTGCTAAAAAATTAATAAGGTGACCATATCCTCCACATGTTATAAAAAAAATTGAACATACCCTCCCAAATGTTATTAAAATTTTTTTTGACAAATTCACATATCCTGCAAAATTGAACATACCCTCCCAATTTCATTCACATATCACCCACATTCCCAAATTTACATTCACAATCAACATATAAACCCTCATTCACATATCACCCACCCCTCATTCACATATCACCCACCCCATTCACACCCACATACACACACATATAAACCCCCTCACAGCCACATGCACACACATATAAAAAACAAACACCCACATGCACACACATCCGTGAACGACGAACAGCCGACGACGAGGTTCGGCCATGGACGACGAAGGACGGGCCGACGACGAGGTTCGGCCGTGGACGACGACCGGCCGAAGACATCGTTCGGCCGAGGACGTCTTCGCTCATGGACGACGACCGGCTGATGAAGTCGTTCGGCCGCGAGACCGCGACTGCGAGCGAGAGAGAGAGGTGGCGGCGGCGGCTGTGAAGGGGCCGGCGGCGTGGTGGAGCTGGCGGCGGCACGACGGTCGGCGGCGGTGGAGGGGCCGGCGGCGGTGGAGCGCGGGCGGCGTTAAGTTGGAGCTCGCGCGCGCGCGGTGGTGGAGCTCGCGCGCGGTGGACGGTCGGCGGCGGCGGCGACGGAGTGGTGGAGCGGCGGAGGCGGTCGGTGGAGCTCGGCGGTGGAGCGACCGGCGACGGCGATGAGGCCAGCGGCGGTGGAGCGGAGGACGACTGCCGGCGTGAGCTCGAAGGTCGGCGGCGCGCGGAGGACGATGGTCGGCGGCGGCGGAGGACGACGGTCGGAGGGCGATGGTCGCAGGCGGGCGGCGGCGGAGGACGGCGCAGGCGTGCGGCGAATTTGGCAGCCTAACGGCACCAAAATTTCTAGGGTTCCCGCCTGGACTTAGAAGTTTTGGCGCCGCGGGCGGACCCTTATATAGGGAAACTATCTTCGTAAGCGGTCCGTCCGCCTGCGAAGATCGTCTTCGTAGGCGGACCGCCCGCTTGCGAAGATAGTTTTTACTATCTTCGCAGGCGGACCATCCGCTTACGAAGATGTAAACCCTACTCGGCATAATAGTCTTCGCAAGCGGTCCGTCCGCCTGCGAAGATTGTGACAGAGGTGAATATATTTATTTCAAACTATTTTTTAATTTATTTTTGTAATTTGTCAATGTCTACAGTAGTTGTAATAAAAATGGTAATTGTACATACAAATATACAAACCTTAATATTATTACTTTTCAAATGTAAAAAATTTTCAAACAATGGTAAGTGCACATAAAAAATTGCTACTAAATTTTGGAACCACTTTTAAAAAAACTTTTAAAATATAAAAAACTATAAATTTTACCCTACAAATGGTAATTGCACATAAAAATTAGTACAAACTAATATGCCAAATGTTGAGTACAATTGTTCGTCAATTTGCAATATGAGCACACATATCCCCTTACATACCACCATTACGTACTAATAACTTCTTAGATGCTTACATGCCACTCAACAATCATTACCCTTTAACATTTTTGCCCACACTGTTCGTGCGCATGTAAGGCTTCACGGTCTTCTGAGTAGATGTCTCGACATTCTTAATATTTTGTACAAATTGATTATAAAGTGGCATACTATCTTATTGATTGTAATCTTCGACATCTTCAACCCCATCCACTCCCAATATCTTTTGTTTTCCTGGTAGCACTATATCTTTCTTCAAATTTGAAGGGTCTTTCACATAAAACACTTGTGCCATGCAATTGGCGAGTATCCAAGGGTCATCCTTGTGACCCACACTCGCAAGGTCAACAACAGTAAGACCAAACTTATCAACATTGACCCAGTTTGGGTATTTTACCCACTGGCACTTAAATATGGGGAATTGCATTGTGTGCCCATAGTCGATTTCTCATATTTCTTCAATAAACCCGAAGTATGATTGTTTTTCCCCCGCTTCATCAATTGCCTCCACACTGACACCGCTGTTTTGCGTATAGGTCTGACTATCTCGGGCTCTTGTACTAAACGAGTATCCATTAATGTCATATCCCTGCCAAGAATTTACTGTAGTTGATGGACCACAAGCCAACTGCTTCATAGTTATTTCATCGGTAGTTTGTCCCTCAGGAAAGTCTAGGTCTCGCAACCAATCTATGAAGAGATGCTTGTGTTCTTTCATTATCCACTCGGTGGTGTGACCCTTATTGTTAGCTCGTAGTAGTTCGATATGTTGATCGATGTAAGGCTCAACGATAGCAAACTGATGAAGCACGCTGAAGTGAGCTTCTTGAAATGATTTGTGATCATGGGTGACGAATCTCTTCTTTCCTATGGTTCCCCTGCCACTCAATCTGCTCTCGTGTCGGGGCACAGGTACTCCAATTGCATATCCATCTTTGAGGTAATCGATACAGCACTCGACAACCTCTTCAGTACTATAACCCTCAACAGAACCATCGTCATGCACCATGTCTTCAACTTGTGCCGGAACTACATTTTCAGGCCCGTCCACTTGTTCTTCGCCATGACGTGTCCATATTTCGTACTTGTCCATAAATCCACGAGTTACTAAGTGCTCCTTCACTTTATAAGCATCTTCCCAGGCTATTTCATTCTTACAGTCAGCACATGGATAAATTATCTTCCTCATATTGTTCTTCTCAGTGTGTGCCTTCGCAATACCAATAAATTTAGACACTTCATCTCTATATGGAGACAAAAACCTCGGCCAATGATACATCCGTTCCCGACTTTCCATATCTCTAAAAAAATGAACATAAAATATTTGCACCATTAATACCAAATTTGCAGGGTTTATTGAAAAAACATATCGCTATTCAAAACTAATTGAAGGTTAATTGTAAATTAATAAAAAAAAGTTTATTTCATTTTTTTACACAAACATGCCAAATTAGTATATTAGAAAATTCTAACAGAATCTTATCATCGACATATTACAAACTAATATAATTATTTTTTGATTGCACCAAATAAATAGACATTAAAAATTTTATTCTCTCTCATATATATATATATGACAAGATCTAGATCTAGATCTAGAACTAGGAGGTGGATGTGATATCAAAATAAAAAAAAAGAGATTTTATGTTACCACATTAAACCACTACAACAAGAGGCATCAAGTATTACACATACATCTAACATCAACATATCAAAAGAAAGTAAATTAAAAAACATGAAGTTTTTCCTTCACAATTTTGCATGCATAAATCCATCACAAATTGAGGTCTAAAAGCTTAAAATATTACATACCTAGTGTGGAAATGAATAGATCTAAGCACCGTAGAAAAATCCCCCGAAGATTTAAAGTTCAAAACCTCCCCCTATATTTAAGTCACTTTAGGAGAGAGAAACTTCGGGGAGAATAAACAGGGCTCGGGGAGAAAGAAGACTATATAGGGGCATCTTTGCAGGCGGGCCATATAAGCGGCGCGATCTTCGCAGGCGCACGTCGCCTGACGCCTGCGAAGATAGATCTTCGCAGGCGTCGCTTATATGGCCCGCCTGCAAAGATCGATCTTCGCAGGCGGACCGCTCCCTCCACCCCGGGTATCGTCTTCGTCGGCGGGATTTTGGCTCCGAAGACCATACCCGCCTGCGAAAATTTAACCCCTACGACGTCGAAAATGAGTTTTCTAGTAGTGCGTTACACTGTTCAAGCACTCTCATCCCTCACTGCAAACATTAGTGTCTCAGTGTGTGGGCCATCGGATCATGCTGCACAGCACACATCCACCAAATCCAACCGACTGCTGCCTGAGTTAGCCCATAAGTTTGCAGATAAACCCAGTTACTTTCTGCTAATTCTAATTGAAATTTCAATTGTAGCTCAAGAGCTTCAGATGATTGTACCTCCTATCTAAATAATAATAATAATTTATATTTTACCGGTTTTGCTATGATGTTCTATACGTCAAGAGCAACAAAACAAGTCCAAAATTCAATATATTTTCAGCTTTAAAATGATAGCCTACAGGCCGCCTTATATTGTGTACTCCAATTTTGGACCTATCAGTTACTTACTATCCGCTTCCATTCATCGCTAAGAAAAAAAACACTCAGATGGTAACGTAGTTATATTCTAGATAATAAACATAGGATAGAAAATTAAGTAAACAAACCTCATTTGTTAGTAAAAAAGAATATGAGGAAAAATGTGAGAGATACCAATGGAGAACTGAGAAAACTGATGATGGATGTAGAACCCCACATGTCAAGTGAAAAACACATATAAATAAAAACACAATAATATGGGTGAGTTGTACGTATTATATTAATTCTAGATGGAATATGAGATTATTATATTAGTTTTGTGTTCCTGAAAACACTTGAAATCATAAGGAAAGGAATACTCAGAGCTATTGCTCATTAGATCCTATAGAAATAAAATCAAACAAATGGGAAAAAATCCTTTGACTAACTACATTATGTCCATGGTTTTGTAGACGTCAAATAAGAAGTAAAGAGTGGCGATGGGTAGCTGACAGTAACCTTTTACAAAAATGACGTTAAACAACAAACATATATATATAATAGGAAAAAACATGAAAAAAATTATCACTAGTACAGAACCTTTCATCCGTAACGGTCTATAACATGCCTGGAATTAGTGGCCGTCACGAATGAGTCATCTGTGACGGGTCGAAAAATCGTCCGATTGAGATATGGTCGCACAGACATGTTAGATGAGCATAAAACTCAGGCCCATCACGGATGACACCTATCAGTGACGGACCGTTGTTTAAGTCCGATTGAGATAACATTACATATCTCAATCGGACGTCAAGATAGTGCCCATCACGGATGACTCTCATCTCTGACGGGTCTAGATTATAGCCCGTCACGGATGACTCTCGTCTCATCTCTGACGGGTCTAGATTATAGCCCGTCACGGGGTCTAAATTATATCTCGTCACGGATGACTCTCATCTCATCTCTGACGGGCCTAGATTATAGGCCGTCATGGATAACTGTCATCTCTGACGGGTCTAGATTATAACCCGTCACGGATGACTTTTTTAAATATGACAACTTCAAACAACATTTTCAAATACTAAATTATTTCAAATGGAAAAATTATCAACAACAAACTTATATAACTTACGAAGATTTACAACTTTTATTTTGGTCATTTTTCTATATAACGTATTTTTTGAACAATTTGAATTTGAATTTAAAAATATGACAACTTCAAAACAACATTTTCAAATACTAAATGATTTCAACTGAAAAAGTTATCAACAACAAAGTTTTATAACTTATCAAAATCTATAACTTTTATTTTGGTCATTTTTCTATACAACTTTTTTTTAAACAGTATAAATTTGAATTTGAAAATATGACAACTTCAAACAATATTTTGAAATACTAAATGATTTCAACTAAAAAGTCATCAACAACAAAGTTGTATAACTCATCAAGATCTATAAATTGTATGTTTCTCATTTTTTCATCCGACAAAGTGTTAGTAACATTGTTCACAAAATTTATATTTCTTTGTTATAGTTTATAAAACCAGATGAGAGATATGTGAATTTTATGAACAATGTTACTATTACTTTGCCGGATGAAGAAATGACCAAAATAAAAGTTATAGATCTTGATGAGTTATACATCTTTGTTGTTGATGACTTTTTCAGTTCAAATCATTTAGTATTTCAAATGTTGTTTGAAGTTGTCATATATTTAAATTCAAATTCAAACTGTTCAAAAAAAATATTGTATAGAAAAAGAACAAAATAAAAGTTATAGATATTGATGAGTTATAAAACTTTGTTGTGGATGACTTTTTTAGTTGAAATCATTTAGTATTTGAAAATATTATTTGAAGTTGTCATATTTTTAAATTCAAATTTAAATTGTTCAAAAAAATGTTATATATCAAAAAGACCAAAGTAAAAGTTATAAATCTTGATGAGTTATACAACTTTGTTGTTGATAATTTTTCAATTTGAAATCATTTACTACCCGAAAAAGTATTTGAATTTCTTATATTTTAAAATTCAAATTTTATATAGTTGAATATGTGATCAAAAGAGATGTTATATGAATGTGGTTGTGTTAAATATATTGATGGTTGTGTATGTGAATGAATGTATATGAATTGGGGATGCTAGGGTGTGACATCATGGTCCACGGGTTAATTGGATTAATTGAATACTTATACTAACAAACTACAATTTCTTTCTTAGAAGTCAATCTCCAAAAAAACTATGAGGTTAATTGTGCTGGCTCTTGTGCCATTTTAGGATGGGTGACCTATCGGGAAGGCCCATAAGTAAAGGTAAAGGCCAGAGGCTAACCCAAAAAATGAAATTTATTTTTTTATTATACTCATATGTGACAAGCTATAATCTAGGCCCGTCAGAGATGAGAGTCGTCCGCGACGGGCTATAATGTAGGCCCGTCAGAGATGAGAGTCATCCGTGACGAGCGGATGACCGATTGAGATATTTTCTCACATCACTGACTTGTCAGTGACGGAGGCCCTGCCCGTTAGAGATAACCGAACTTGTTTTAGTGTATAGAAATCGACTGTATATAAAAAATATACATCATAACCAACTTTTTAAGGTACGAATCCTGGCTCCCACCACTATCTTAGGTCCCGCTCGTTTGGACTGTTGTAGTGAAAATTTCCTTGTTTTTCGTCAGCGCATTTATTAAATAGCTAGATGGTATATTTTTAAAAGAACAATGTTTCTTTGAAAAAGATCAAATATATTTATTTTTTAATTTTATAATAATTAATACTTAATTAATCATGCGTAATTTTATGTGTCATCGAGCTATCACAACCAATAGAAAAAAACTCATCCTAAGAGCAAATTTAATACTACTAGGCTATAAGTCAACTATTTTATAAGCTTACGTAAATAAGAGAAAACAAAAAAAGAGTGCTAGCTCTAAGACAAGAATTAGCTTTAGACATACTTTAAAATAAATACATATTATATATGTAAAAAAGAAAAAAAATATAAATAATCTTATAGATAATATGTTATACATTAGCTAAACTTGCTCGTAACCCACTTCAGGATAGTCCTAAAAGTTCGGCCACCAACTGAAGCTGCTTGCTCATCTCACGTGTGCTTGCTAGCTAGCGAGTAGCTTGCACGTCTCAATCGTTGACAGCACTACCAAGCCATTTATGCCTCTCAACCTCCATCTCAACCGTAACCAAAATTTAAATTTTAAATTTTAATATTAAAGGTAGGGTTTCTTTGAATCACAAAAATAAAAAAACAAAAAAATAAAAATACATAGAATTTTGATAGGAATGTAAATGCAAAACAAATAATTACAAAACACAATAATTACATAAGAATGATTGTTTGATTGGATCGTAAAAAGAACGCAGGAACTGAATGAGAGAGATAGGCTCAGAAAATTTTCAATGGGTTGGAACTCCTGCTAAATTTCTTTCAAAATCTCTATTGAATTGTTCATTACATAAGAATTTCAAAGAATATGATATGATTCAATCCTTTATTTCAAAAGTCTTCATAGGAAATTTTCTTATAAGGTTAATCCTTCGAAATTGCTATGTTTTTTCTCCAAATAAAGGGCCCTTAACCTTTTATTTTTCTTTATCGTAGCTGTTTCCTAACATTAGCTTTTAAACCGCAACCAATAAGAATATATAATTTTATATTCATAAATTATTTTTTAAATTGCTTCGTTTACTTTTTAATAACATATCAGTATGATGAGAGCTTTGTAAAATTAAGTTGTCAACGTATTGGCCCTACAATAATTTCAATGTACAATGCATGGTGAATCTACCTACCTACTATACTAAAAGTTGCTGAACTTTTCAAGTTGCCCACTACTAAAAGTCTGGCACGTACTCTTCAGACAAATCTAAACTGTACTTTTTTCACAAATGATCAAAGCAAATAAATTAATCGTGAACCATGTGCATGCACGCTTCTTGGTAGGCATGAGACGGCTACGTCCGTTGGAAGTGGCCAAAAAGCGATGCTCCGGTTTTATATCTGTGGCTCTATATATGCAGGTAACGGCATCTGCATCCTGCTTTCTCTGCTCGGAAGCAATTGTTATGACGGTAGTACTGTTACTCTGTGTTATGAGAATCTGAAGAGGCCTTCTTTTTCAGCTTATAGCCATATTTTTATTTTACAACTACATATTCTCATAATCTAGATGCCAAGAATCTGGGAGACAATTTAAATTGTTTGAGGAAATTAAAGATTTTATGAGAAGTTGTAAGTGCTAAAAGTTTTTTCAAACAGGTCCTGTATATTCTTTTCACAAACTAGTTATGCTCGCACATTGCAATGCGACATAAATGAAGTCTCATAAATTATTTTACAGGATTCGGTTTTTTTCAGAAGGTTGGGCCGGTTCGTGTTTTTATGGTGTTTCTCGGTGGGAAGAGGACCAGGCGTTAAAGTACCGGATACTAGGCAGTTAGGGAGCGAATTATGGGCTGGTTGTTTCGAGAATTGATCAGGATCGATTGAGCTTAATTCTAAACAATGAGTCTGGTTTTCAGATTCACCTAGAGAACAACCGTGGGCTAGTTTTACGCGGACCGAAAATTGCACGCGAATATGGGACAAAACTGCAATCACTATTGGGCCATCCAGGACGCACAGCACGAGCCTAAACTATCAGCGCCAGTGGGCCGCATTTGCGTGCGAAATAGGCCAAATTTTCTAATAGCCAGATTTGACAGCATATATGGGCCAAAATTGCCGGAGCATATAGTCCAAATGGAATAAGTTCACTTTACATACCTCATCTTAAGCTCGAGTTTTAATTCATATCCCTTAACCACAAAACTAAGATTGTGTTCTTCCCCATCTTTCTCAACTCACCTCCTCTTGTACACACGCTTTTCAAACTACTAAACTGTATGTGTTTTGCAAAAATTTTTTATACGAAAGTTGTTTTAAAAAATCATATTAATTCATTTCAAAAATATAAATTAATACTTAGTTAATCACTTGAGTAAAACATGTCATTCTTTCTCATGCATGGATTCATCGGTGGTGGCCGCTGCAGAGAACTCGGAGAGGAGAAAATAAAGCAGCAAAAGAACGGCGGAGAGAGGGGTCAGAGCTGTGCTGACCGGAGGAGGAGCACGTCGGCTGCCATGGAGACTCGGCGTCACCCCGGCCACATCCTCTTCGATCCGCCGCCTCTGCCTCAGTCGAGCTCCCACGTTTCCATCCCCTCCGCTCCGTCGTCGCCTCGTGAAGGGGATGCGACCGCCGGTGCCACTCTTCCCCTCCACTCCCCCCTCTCTCTCTCCACCAGTGAGCTTGCAGGTGCCCTGAGCTCGACGCAGAGTGCCACTTCTGTCCGCGCCGCCACCCAAGTGCCTCGAGCCCAACGCGGAGCGACGCATCCATCCGCACCGTTGCCGCTGCATCCATCTGTGCCGCCATCGTCTCCGCATCCATCTCTCTCTCTCCACCGACGCGGACTGCTCCTTGGAGAGGTGTAGCTTCTTGCACGCCGAGCCGCCATCGTTCTCATCGCTGGCGCATGAGCACGAGTGATCGCCACCGTCGCAAGGACCACGCCTGTTCTACCGCGGCCTTTCCCGGAGAAGTCATCCATCGAAAGGAGCTCGCGCTGTTGTTGGGGAGGACGAGAGTGCCGCCCCGGCCGCGTCATCCTTCTCCTCCTCTATTGGGCCCGTACAGCCGCCGCCACCAGACGATGGCTGGTTCACATCGAATCCCCATGTCGACGCCTCCAAATGCCCTGCTAGCCAATCACACAAATCACATCAGCCAACCCACCTCAACACCACCAAAGCTCATTCAACACCATCATCGCGCTCACTGCTCTCGGACGGTGGTGGCAGCCATGGAAGGCCAAGGCTGGACACCATGGGCAGAAGCGTGAACCACACCGTCGCCCCCTCCTTCCCCCTCACACCCACCCCCATCCCAAGCCCAAGAACCAACTCCCTCCGAGCATTTGCCATGGCCTCCCCCAAGCTGAAGTACAGGCAACACAGCCAGCTCATCGTCCTTCGCGGGTCGATTCCGACGGGCGGGTCTCTATGGCGGGGCGAAAGATGAGCGAGGCGGTGGCAACCTCATCTCCTCCTTGAAAAGGCCCGGGCCCGACGGCCCGGCCCAAATATGGCACGGCCCTGACTGTTGAGCATGCCTAGGCCTACACCTTGGCACGACGGGCCGGCCCGATCTAATGATCAGGCAGGTTAAATAGATGAGGGAGGCAAAATAGACTTATTCCAGCCGTATAAGGCAGGCCCGAAGAGATGAGGAATGAAAAATAGACTTATTCCAACCAGATAAGACACGGCTCAAAGAGTTGAGGGAGGCAAAATAGACTTGTTTTAAGAAGAAGCACGATGGGTTTGTTGTGCCTTCCGGCCGGCCCGACACTGCCCAAGTCCTATTGGGCCATGCCTCGGTTGTTGGTGCAGTCCATGGGTGGCCATGGCCAAGCCCGACGTGTCGGTCGGGCCGTGCCTGGTTGACCAATCATAGGCCATGCCTGCATGGCCCGGGCCACCCATTTGGCCGTCTATACCTGAAGAGCACCAGGAGAGAGGGGAGAGGTGGAGAGATGGGGTAGGGAGAGGATAGTCCTTGACATATGGGCCCCACGTGTGTCCCATGAGTCAATCACTTTCATCTTGCCACGTCAGGTGAAACCAACCGTAAAACTGTCCTGGGGCTTTAGTATCCCGGTATTGTAAGTTGAGAAACACACTATATTGGTATTATGGTTTAGGGACCCGATTTATACTCCGCATCAAGATGAGGGATCTAGAGTAAACTTATTCCTTGTCCAAATTGGCGCATACATGAGCCGAAATGTCAGTGCATAAGGGCCAAAATTAACTGACCATACAGGCCGAATTAGTCGCACATATGGGCCAAAGGACGAAAACTATCCACGGATATGGTCGTTCGAAGCAAGAAGAGTAACCTTTATTAAATGGACTACCTATTAATATTTACAGACTAGCAAAGATGCTCGTGCGTTGCAACGAAAAAAACTAAAATTACAATAATGTTACATAATGAAGGTTCAATTTGTGATATCTAAATGCTTAACATCAACTAATGTTTGGTAGAAGACAAAATTTACTACATAACACCCAAACTTTATGTTTTTTGTTAAATGACATTGCAAGAATACGTTTCTACTCGAGAGCGTCATAAAAAAGTGATAATTAACTGCTGAACGTTCAAAACATTATATATTTAAGAGAGTTTATTCTATATCATTGAGTTTGTCATAATTCAACAATTTACCACTGACATTGTCTCTTTTTATAATATACCAACGACTTTATCAATCGTTCTTACAATACGCCAGTGGGTTGGACATTTTTTTGAAAATATCCAAAATACCCTTATGGACATACCAAATTCAAAATTGATTTATCTCATTTGAAGTTTCAAAAAAAAAATGAAATATTTTGTTTGGCCTCTTTACACAAACTTACATGTTGTGTAAGGAGGCCACGTAAAAATTTTCATGTTTTTTTAAACATCTAATAAGATAAATTAATTGTAAATATTGTATGTATTTAAGGGTATTTTGGGTATTTTATAAAAAAGCCTAGCCCAACGATGTATTGTAGAATAATTGATAAAGTCACGGTATATTATAGAAAAAGATAATGTCAGTGGCAAATCGTTGAACTAAGACATACTCAGTAGTATAGAGTAGATTATCTCTATATTTAATCATGAGATAGATAGAGAAACAACCTCAAAAGTATGATTATGCCTTTGCTTCTATCAACTTGTTGTTTAGAAAACAGTAAACTTGTAGCAAATTTGTCTAACTTCCTCTTGCCAGGCAAATGTAATAATTACCCAAACCCATCGTCACCAACCAAAATTTACTGCCCTATTTGAAGCTGTAGCTACCTTTATCAGGGGAGTTGCGATTTGTTATCTCGTGCCGTGAGGGGACGAATAACTTATTGAATGTGGTGTTTTATATCTCGATAGATCAAACAAACACAATGTATATCACACACATATATGCTGTAAAAAATGTCACAAACAGACCACGACAATAATATATTAAGCAGTAAGCATTTAGACTGAAATATAAGCATGACAAATCAGTATAATATGATGGAGTTTTACTTTGACTAATCTCACTGTGAATTGTGTTTACGGGCATACTACTATACAGTGGGGTGATGAACTAAACTTAAATTATGAGTTCACATCGATAGTAAAAAGTCTCTCATAAGTATACATGAAAATAATCTTAGTAATATCATACTGAATTCGACCGGTCATTTTGGCCACAACGAAACAAAACGGACCGCAGTATTATTTTCAACGATTGGAATCGGACTTTACGTGCTGGTGTTGCTTGTACGTGATATTTACTTGACTTACGATGAAAGCACTGTTTATAAAATTTTATAAGTAGATAAATATAAAAGCAGGTAAAAGAAGATAAAGATGATAAATAAATAGGAAGCTTTGTAGCTTTGGCTGCGCGGCAAGTTAGATTAGATTTTTGATTTTTCTATTTTCATGCAACCGAACTCGGGCATGGTTGGTGTGTGTGGGAGAAGGACATTGCGGGGTATGTTTCGTCTGATATGCGGTATGTCAGGTGGGACGATAGAAACACTACGAATATTTTAAGTAGGTAAAGATTTATAGCTCTGAATCTTGCATAATTTTCAACCAATAGATACTGTCTATTTTAAATGAAATAAAAAAGAAGAGACACACATGTCAAAAATCATAAATCTAAAGAGAAAACTATTGTAAAATTTAATTTTGATGCACTAACTGAGTGTAAGTACATTGTAAGTAAGTGCTATGTAACTAAAGTGTAAATGTACTGTTATACTGTAAGTGCTCTGTAACATAGTATAACTGTAAGTTGGATATAAAGAAACACGAATCAAGGATATAAAAAAACACGAATTGTGATGCAAGATCCTATAGACGAAATAGTGAAAAATAGAGGCCAAAAATCTGTCAAAAGTGAAATAGCAAATCCATTATTTAATCAGAAGAAACGCAAAATAAGACAGCTAAAAAAACAGTATCGTTAAGCCATTCAGATCCTAGATGTGATCATGCCTGCCCGGTTTACGCTCGCCGGCCGAAGACCAAGATACTCCGCCGTCACCGGCTTGAAGACCCGCTCCAGCCGCTCGTCGGACTCGACCGCCGAGGCGAGCCGCGGCCATACGTAAGCGCTGACGATCCACGCTCCGTCGCCGCCCGGTCGCGCGACGAACTGCACGTACCCCGTCGACACCCTCGCGCTGCCGGACATCGTTAGCGGCATCGCCATCGTCGCGTCGCCCAAGCCGAAGTCGGTGTCGAGGTGGAACGACGAGAACGCCGTCACGTTCACCAGCGGGCTGCCCAGCCCAACCACCGCCGTCTTCACGTACCTCGCCGTCGCCGCCTTGTGCTCCTCCACCCAGTCCACAAGCTCCTAAATGTGCTCACCGTACGCCGGCGCCGTGATCGCCGCGCGCGCCATGGACGCGACGGCTGAGAGCGGCTGGCGCTGGATCTCCTCCACGCTGGCTTCTTCCCTGACCACGAAGGTGATGGCGTTGCCCACGTAGTTGGGCATCGCGCCGCGGAGCTCCGGCGAGTCTGTGAGGCACGGCCGGCTGTCCACCCACCACCCCATCCGGCAGTGCGTGTCCGACGTGGCGGCGACCATGGTGAGCGCCTTCCACAGGTAGGCGGACACCGCCTGGACGCGCGTCGCGGGCACGCCACCGTCTAGGCTCGCCTCCTCGCGCAGCCGCGCGATGTCCGCCGCCTCGACGTAGTACAGGCGCTCGACGAAGCTGTGGTCTCGCGTCAGGGAGCTGACTAGCCGCCGGCGGTCCAGCGGCGTGAAGGATGCGTCGAGCGCCGCGCCGTACGACGGCGTGGCGCGCGGCCGGAACACCGAGCGGTCGTGGCTCGGCCGTGACCCGGGCGCCAGCGTCCCCGACCGCGCGAGCTCGGACCACGCGCTGACGATCATGCACAGCGCGTGGCCGTCGACGAGCTCGTGGTCGGTGGCCCACGCCACAGTGAAGCCGCCGTAGGCGAACGACACCAGCTACACCGACAGCGGCACGTCCCTGGCGTGCCGGGAGCAGGACCTTGAGCAACGACGCGCCCATCGTGCCGTAGTCCAGGCTAGAGAGCGCCACGTCAGCCTCGCCAACGACGAGCTCCGTGCCTTGGTTGTTGCAGTGGATCTCCGGGACGCCGGAGACCGGGTTGGCGACGACGCGGCCGGCGAACGGGAAGAAGTGGTTGAGGAAGTCCGGCAAGCCGGATGCGAAGGTGGCGACGACGTCATTGAAATCGCCGCGGGCCGCCTTTGTGTTGGGGTAGATGCAGAACATGGAGATCTGCAGGTTTTGTTGTGGGAAGAGGTCGAGGTTGGAGATGTTAGAGTTCTAGGATCTCTAGGAGCTGATCTAGGGGTTAATCTCTAGATTGTAGAAGAAACGGGAAAGAGAGAGAGGGATAGAGCCCAATACCTTCGCTCGTCTTGGAGCTTGACGCGGCCATGGCAACGGTGTGGAGGGTGGCAGCGGTGAGCGATTCCCCTCACTTCAGCGCCTTCCTGGATCGGAGGGTTAGGGTTTTGTGGGGAGCCCGTGTGCATGACGACGAACATTGGTTCGTGTGCGCCGGCGGCTCCCCTCTTTTATTGTGCGCTGCGTGAGAGGGGCCCATAGCCATTGATCGGCTGGCGCCCCCGATCAGGGCACGTAGGCGGAGGGGAAACGGATTCCCGATTCCCCGGGGATCGCAACTAACATTCTCCCCTTCGATATCCGCCTTTCTTACTTCTTATACTCAACGTTTACTTCTAAATAGATTGATGCATAGAGCACGCTTCATCATGATAGTTATTACTGAACCATCAGACGCAACGACTACAATACACCTCTCCATCTCGAAATAAACATTAGGCCCTTTTGTAATCCAAGGATCATAGGCTTTCCTGTAAACCCATGCCGGCTAAATGTTCTCTGAACACACTGGGCGGTAAGTCTTTTGTAAGCGGATCCACTAACATCTTCTTTGTACTTATATGCTCAAGACTAATAGTCTGATCCTGGATTTTCTTTTTCACAACATAAAACTTAATGTCAATTTGTTTGGCAGCACCACTTGACTTATTGTTGTGAGCATAAAACACTGCTGGCTCGTTGTCGTAGTACATCTTGAGTGGCCTTTGAATGCTGTCGACCACTTTCAACCTGGGTACACATTTCTTTAACCATTTTGCCTGCCCCGTGGCCTCATAACTAGCTATAAACTCGGCATACATCGTTGATGATGTTATAACGGTTTGCTTGGAGCTTTTCCACGAAATGGCTCCTTTTGCGAGAGTGAATATGTATCTTGATGTGGACTTTCTATCATCTACATCTCCCGCAAAGTCTGTCTGAATACCCTTCTATCTCAAGGGAATCAGTTCTTCTATACGTTAGCATGAGGCCTTTTGTGCCTTGCACATAACGCAAAGCTTTCTTTACCATTTTCCAGTGATCTATTCCTGAATTTTCCTGATATTTGCCAAGTATCTCGGTAACAAAAGCTAAGTCAGGGTGCGTACATACTTGAGCATACTGTAAGCTTTCGACAGCTGAAGCATATGGAACCCCTTTCATTTGATCGATCTCATACTGGTTCCTGGGACATTGAAATTTCCCAAATCTGTCGCCCTTGACTATGGGAGCAGGTGCAGGCTTACTCGCATGCATACTGTATTTCTTTAGAATTTTTTCCAGATATGCCTTTTGCAATAATCCTAAAACCCCTCTTCTTCTATCTCGGTGAATCTCTATTCCTAGAACAAATGAGGCTTCACCAAGATCTTTCATATCGAAATTCGAGGACAAAAACTTTTTCATCTCCAATAGTAGATCAACATCACTACTAGCGAGCAGGATGTCATCTACATATAGGATAAGGAAGATAAATCTTCCATTTCTGAACTTTGCGTAAACGCAATTGTCCTCTTCATTCTCATTAAACCCAAACCTTCTTATTACTTTATCAAACTTTAAGTACCACTATCTGGAGGCTTGTTTTAATCCATAAATGGATTTTTTCAGATGGCATCCCATTTATTCTTTTTCTTCTACGACAAAACCCTTGGGTTGTGCCATATAGACGTTCTTATATAAATCCCCGTTAAGGAATGCCGTCTTTACATCCATTTGATGTAGCTCTAGATCATAATGTGCCACAAGTGCCATTACGATCCTGAAGGAATCTTTACATGACACCGGAGAAAAGGTCTCATTATAATCAATTCCTTCTCTTTGAGTAAACCCTTTTGCCACAAGTCGTGCTTTATACCTTTCTATATTCCCTTTGGAGTCACGTTTTGTTTTGTAGACCCATTTGCAGCCTACTGTCTTGGCTCCTTTAGGAATTTCTTCTAAGTCCCAAACTTTGTTGGTACTCATTGATCTCATTTCATTTTTCATGGCTTCAAGCCACTTCGACGAATGAGCACTTCTCATGGCTTCTTCAAACGAGGTGGGATCTTCCTCTGTTTGAACTTCTTCACTAGCATAGACTTGGTAGTCACTAGGAATAGCTCTCCTTCTCTCTCTTTGAGATCTTCTGAGTTGTGGTACGTCTTCTACTTGGGGCTGATGTTGCTCTTCCTCTTGTGTGACAACTTGTTCTGTAGGATCCTGAATCTCAGGTTCCTCCTGTTCATTCGTTGTTGTCACAAGAGAACTAACATCAGGTGTTATCACCGCAGCGTTCTGTGCTGACGGTGTAATAGTAACAGGTATCGAGAAAAAGTGTTCCTGAATCATCGGAGTAGGTACATGTACCCGCTTCTCTTCAAGAGTAATTTCTCGGGGTACCATGCTCCCCCTGACTATCTCATCCTCGAGAAACACTATGTGTCTCCTTTCTACGAACTTAGTGTGTCTGTCAGGACAGTAGAAACGAAAACCTTTTGATTTCTCAGGGTAGCCAATGAAATGGCAACTAACTGTCTTGGGATCTAGCTTCCCAATATTTGGGTTAAATAACTTTGCCTCAGCTGGACAGCCCCACCCCCGTACATAATTTAGCGTGGGTTTCCTTCCTGTCCATAGCTCATACGGTGTTTTGGGCACCGACTTACTTGGTACTCGATTAAGAATATGGACAGCGGTGTTTAATGCTTCCATCCATAGACTTATCGGTAAAGTGGAGTGGCTTAGCATGCTTCGCACCATGTCCATTAAAGTGCGGTTGCGTCTTTCAGCTACTCCGTTCTGCTGAGGCTCGCCCGGTGTTGAGTACTGGGCTACTATGCCATTTTCCTATAGAAACCTTGCAAAAGGTCCAGGTATTTGGCCATAAGGGGTATGCTGACCGTAGTATTCTCCTCCACGGTCGGACCTTACTACTTTGATTTTTCGATCAAGCTGATTTTCTACCTCAGCCTTAAATATCTTGAATTTATCCAATGCTTCTGATCATTCTTTAATTGGATAAATGTAGCCATAGCGCGAATAGTCATCTGTGAATGTTATAAAAGAATCATAACCATCCACTGACTTAATTGGAAAAGGACCACAGATGTCTGTGTGTATGATTCCCAATCTTCCTAAACTTCGTATGGCTCCTTTCTTTATTTGTTTAACATATTTTCCTTTAACGCAATCGATGCAATATTCTGTATCCGCAAAGTCTAACGGATGCAAAATTTTCTTCTTTAATTAATCGTTCAATTCTCCCCTTCAAAATGTGGCCTAAACGACAGTACCACAATTTCGCCGAGGTTTCCTCATTGCAGCGTTTGCGCTTACTTCTTACAATTGTAGACGAGGAAGATACACTATTGCACACAACATTCTCTTCATTGCATACAACATTCACATTCTCATGTTTAGACAACATGTAAAGTTAGCCTTGTCGGATGGCAAGACCTACACACTTATTCTTGAATATAATTGAACATAAATCTGGTTCGAAATAACAATTATATCCATCATCCGCCAAACATGAAACGGAAACTAAATTTCTGCTTAAGGAGGGTACATAAAGCACGTTCTGCAAATAAAGTGTGAAGCCATTATCCAACTCTAATGGATGATCTCCAATAGCTTCAATTTCTGCTTCAACTCCATTTGCTACTCTAATGCATCTTTCTCCTTTTGCTAGCATCATCCTCGTATGGAATCCCTGTAAAGAATTTGCAACATGAATAGTCGCACCTGAATCAACCCACCAAGTGAATTTTGAATAGCTTACATACAGGGATTCATCTACAAATGTAATGATGTCCTCACCTTTCTTTATTAGATGCTTCAGGAACTCAGGGCAATCCTTCTGAAAGTGCCCCTTCTGCTTGCACCACTTGCAAGTGCCCCTATCCACTTCTACACTTGGCCGTGGATGAGGATCACTTTGTGGCGCCTTTCCTTGTGTCTTGGAATAGGCGACATTCTGACTGTGGTTGATCCTCCTCTTATTCTTCACATAGTTTACGGAATCACCACGAGTCTTGGGTCTGTCTTCTTCTTGCACACACATGGCAATCAACTTCTCAATGTTCCAGCTTTCGGGCAGTGAGTTGTAGTTCACAACAAATGCGTTGAAAACTGAAGGTAGAGAGGCAAAAATGAGGTGAACTAGGAACTCGTCAGGGAGAACCAAGTCCATCTTCTTGAGCTTTGAAGCGATGCCACTCATCTTCAAAATGTGCTCTCTAACCCCTCCGCCATTGTACTTCATAGTAACTAAGCTCTTGATCAGGGAGCTCGCATAGGCTTTTGAAGAACCAGTGAATTGATTCTCCACCCTCTGAAGATACTCTACGGCGGTGGTGCATACTGGGATTGCTCCCCTTATTGCCTCCATTATGGAGCTCTTGATCACCATCAAGCACTTGCGGTTGGAAGATTCCCACTTCGCACGATCAGTGTCGTACTTATGTATTATTGGAGCATGGTCCAACATTCTCTACTTAAAAGCATCTTTGCACTCATCTTCCCCTCTAACTGGCGCAACAGGCTCAGTGGGACAGGGCTCGGTGAGAGCTAAATCTATGTCCGATAGCGCAAGTGCTATCTCAATCTTCTCTCGTCATGAGCCATAATTATTCCCATTAAGGGGCTCAATGGCCGAGATATACACTAGTGGGATAGTGGTGCCTGAAAGCAAATTAAAGAAATTGAGAAACATTTAAACTCTTGCATGTTTTAATTTAACGTTGGTCAAAATTAAAACATACAAACTACCACATTAATTCTACATCACCGTTGGGCAGAAATAGAACTAATGCATAAACATCATCATAGCAGCGAAAAAAATAAATTACATACATGTTCAGAAGCAATTATTATAATTTATCTACTCTCTAAACAATTTTCACGTTGGTTAAAATTGCTTAGAAATAAAACAATCAATTAAACTTAAAATAATAAAAGCTTGTTAAAAAAGGGATGTTAAATATACTTCTTTCGGCCGCAAAAGGGCCTGAAATGGACTTCTTTTTCTTCGGCCACGAGGGACCTGATTTAGACTTCTTCCCGGCCCTTTGCCGGTCGGCCCATGGCCTTTTGCGCATGCGCGGGCGCTCCCGCGCACCACAGGCCACAACCTGGGCCTAGGCCGAGAAAGCGGCCCCGCGCGCGCTTCCTCTTGGGCCGGTTTCGGCCCGGCCATCGCCGGCCGTCCGATTGCTAGGGTTTCGATCGGACGGCCGCGCGCCGAGATCGGGGAAACAAAACCCCCGCGCGGCCGGCCGAAACCCTAGCTCCTTTCCTCCCCTCGTCGAAACCTTTCTCGCCGGAGCTGTGGCGCGGCGAATCGCGGCGGCGCCGTGACACCCCCCCTCGTCGGTGCGCGCACCCACCCGAGGGTGAATGCGCCGCCGTCGAGTAGATGTGCTGCGGCGCACTCTTCTTCCTGCAACGTCGGCGACAGCCGGCGGTGGTGGTTGGCGACCCGCAAGCGTCGGCGAAGGCCGGCGGCGGCGGTTTCTTCCTGGCGGTGTCATCGGCGACCGACGGTGGGAGGTTAGGGTTTTACCTTTTTTTTGTTTCAATTCTTCGGCTTTTCTTCGGGAAACCGAGTCCCCTTTCTCTTTCTTCTACTTCTAACCCTACTAGATCTACTCCTAGATTTAGCTCTGATACCATTGTTAGAGTTCTAGGATCTCTAGGAGCCGATCTAGGGGTTAATCTCTAGATTGTAGAAGAAACGGGAAAGAGAGAGAGAGAGAGGGATAGAGCCCGATACCTTCGCTCGGCTTAGAGCTTGACGCGGCCATGGCGACGGTGTAGACGGTGGTGGCGGTGAGCGATTCCCCTCACTTCAGCGCCTTCCCGGATCGGAGGATTAGGGTTTTGTGGGGAGCCCTTGTGCACGACGACGAACGTTGGTTCGTGTGCACCGGCGGCTCCCCTCTTTTATTGTGCGCTGCGTGAGAAGGGCCCACACCCATTGATCGGCTGGCGCCCCCGATCAGGACGCGTAGGCTGAGGGGAAACGGATTCCTGATTCCCCGGGGATCACAACTAACATGAGACGGCGATGACGCGCGACTGGATGGACTCGTCGGAGGCCTTCACGAGTCGCTGGCTCACGACGCGGACGTGCAGCTCCATGCCATTGGCGCAGCTGTTAACGCCAGAATTTGGTAAGCCCCGAAGTCCTCATCGGCCCAGGGTCTATATCGGCTCAAGGTTGGTATCGGCCTAGAGTCTTATATCGGCCGATGAGGGTTATCTTAGACCAACCACCAACAACAGTCGGATTCTTGTTAGAGTTGGGAAGATCTTATCCAGAGAAGACCGAGTTCAAGAAGGATGCGGCATGTATCTCTTAATTAGGAAGAGTTTGTTAGTTTTCTGTTTTATCTTTAGGAAAGTGTGTTAGTGTCCGGTAAAGATTTTATTTGTTTCCTTTTATCTTTAGGAAAGTTTGAGTCGTAATCTGTTAGGATCTTTGTTAGTCTCTGGGTATAAATATGCAAGCCCAAGGTTCATGTAAAATCATCTCACGATCAATACAACTTCGGCGCATCGCCAACCTTTACTTTTCGTCTTCTTCGGCGAGTTCATGCCCTTCGCACGAGGGGTAAGTCTTGTTATGGCTGTTTGCGTTGTCGGGGCTAGGGCTTCGACGTTCTAATCTTGTCAACGTAAGCACCTACTATCATATATCTTAGTCAATCTGGTTTGGTGTCTCGATTTAGTCGTATCGGCCGAGATTCGTTTTAGGGTTTACGCCGGTATTGACTAAATCGCCTTGCTAGATTAGATTGGCTAAGGTATCTACCACCCCGAAAATCAGTCGAGGGCTTGATTGTCTAGATCTTATGTTTCTTTTCATACTTAGTGCTGCTAAGTCGTGATTAGAACCATAATCTCTAGCCTGCCTGTCGATTGCCAATAAGGGTTTCACCGGGGTTTCAGTCGGTGAGTTATCTGGACGTTGCATCGGCCCAAGAATTTTACATATAGATTGGATCTGGCCGATGACAACAAAGTATTTATTGTTTATCTGCTTATTGAGAGTTTATGCCATCGGACCTCCGGCCGATGTGTGTTTTAATCTTCAGATTAATGTTTATTTTATCATGTGATTGGTCTATGCTATATTGTTATATTATCATGTTATCGTCGGCCGATCGTTTCTATATAGATGTTTGCTCATTACACAGCCGATGGATTAAAATCCTAGCTACATCGGCTGGCATTGGCATCGGCTGGAATTGCGCCATCAGCTCATCGGCCGATCGGCTGTTCCTGTCCTATCGGTTCATCGGCCGATAGGTTGTTTTTGCTATCGGTCAATAGGCCGATACGCTATATGTTCTGCTATTTTGCATATCTTGTCAGTGGCAGGATCAAACTGACTGCCACGCCCGTGCTTCATCAAGTTTAGGACCTGCACTGGAGCTAAGCAGATCTCTCAGGCCTTCGTGTGTCCGCACGCCGGATCCTCATCGGCGGTACGGATTCGGCGTCAACACATTTTTGGTACGCCCAGTGGGACAGTGTTTTGGATTGCAAATTTTTACACGGCTCGTGGAACCCACAATTGCAACAATATGTCTGATCAAGAAGTCAAGGCCAAAGAAGAACAATTTTCTCAACTGATGGATAAAGAAGAAGGACAGTCATTGAAGCCGATGAAGAAAGCAGGGGAATATGATTTTGACATACTAGCTTCAGAGTTTTTCAAGAATTATTTGATAAGGCAATCCACCGTGCTTTATTTGATCAATCTGGAGTGGTGATGAAGACATGGTGTGGTTTGATTACAGATTCGATTAATGAGATAATTGCCTAGAGAAATCATCAGCTACAGCCATATCGGTTTGGGGGGCAGACTGGTGAACAACTTCAACATCATCAGCAGCAGCAATATTGGCCCGGGGGGCAAGCATATCAGTATGATGGGCTACAACAGCAATATCGGCCATAAAACACTCAAAAATATCAATCTAGAGAAGAGTGGACCGATATAGTTGCGAAAATAATGGAAGAACAGTTTGGAGTTAGACCTAAGGGACAAATTTCTGTGTATCGGCTGCCATATCCTGAGTGGTTTGATATAATTCCACTTCCAAGCCGATACAGGATTCCAGACTTTTCCAAGTTTTCAGGGCAAGATGATATGTCTACAATTGAACATATCAGCCGGTTCTTAGCTCAATGTGGGGAGGCATCAGCCGAGGAAGCTCTGAAAGTTAGATTGTTTCCATTGTCTTTGACTGGATCGGCTTTCACATGGTTTTCATCATTGCCACCAAATTCAATTAAGGGTTGGGCCGATCTTGAAAAGCAATTTCATCAGTACTTCTTTGCTGGGAATAATGAATTGAAGTTTTCAGATTTAATACCAGTCAAACAGCAAGAAGGGGAATCGGCTATGGAGTATATTCAAAGATTTCGTGATGTCCGCAACCGGTGTTATAGCTTGAGCCTAAGTGATGAACAACTAGCAGATCTAGCGTTTCAAGGGTTGTCAGCGCCTGTCAAGAATAGATTTTTCTGCGAGTTTCATAACCTGGCTCATCTTCTTCAGACGGTATCAGCGCATGAGAGCCGATGTCAGGAAGAAGAGAAGAATCAGTTTTGGGGTGATCCAGGCCAGACACAGAATAATTTTGAAGCATGACTTCTCATACTCCAAAACTGGGGGGCATGTGTTAATGCCAAAATTTGGTAAGCCCCGAAGTCCTCATCGGCCCAAGGTCTATATCGGCTCAAAGTTGGTATCGGCCTAGAGTCTTACCAACAATAGACCAACCACCAACAACAGTCGGATTCTTGTTAGATTCGGGAAGATCTTATCCAGAGAAGACCGAGTTCAAGAAGGATGCGGCTTGTATCTCTTAATTAGGAAGAGTTTGTTAGTTTTCTGTTTTATCTTTTGGAAAGTGTGTTAGTGTCCGGTAAGGATTTTATTTGTTTCCTTTTATCTTTAGGAAAGTTTGAGTCATAATCTGTTAGGATCTTTGTTAGTCTATGGGTATAAATATGTAAGCCCAAGGTTCATGTAAAATCATCTCACGATCAATACAACTTCGGCGCATCGCCAACCTTTACTTTTTGTCTTCTTCGGCGAGTTCATGCCCTTCCCACGAGGGGTAAGTCCCGTTATGGTTGTTTGCGTTGTTGAAGCTAGGGCTTCGACGTTCTGATCTCGTCAACGTAAGCACCTACTATCATATATCTTAGTCAATCTGGTTTAGCGTCTCGATTTAGTCGTATCGGCCGAGATTCGTTTTAGGGTTTACGCCAGTATTGACTAAATCGCCTTGCTAGATTAGATTGGCTAAGGTATCTACCACCCCGAAAATCAGTCGAGGGCTTGATTGTCTAGATCTTGCATTTCTTTTCATACTTAGTGTCGCTAAGTCATGATTAGAACCATAATCTCTAGCCTGCCTGTCGATTGCCAATAAGGGTTTCACCGGGGTTTCAACCGGTGAGTTATTTGGACGTTGCATTGGCCCAAGAGTTTTACATATAGATTGGATCTGGCCGACGACAACAAAGTATTTATTGTTTATCTACTTATTGAGAGTTTATGCCATCGGACCTCCGGCCGATGTGTGCTTTAATCTTCAGATCAATGTTTATTTTATCATGTGATTGGTCTATGCTATATTGTTATATTATCACGTTATCGTCGGCCGATCGTTTCTATATAGATGTTTGCTCATTACACAGCCGATGGATTAAAATCCTAGCTACATCGGCTGGCATTGGCATCGGCTGGAATTGCGCCATCGGCTCATCGGCCGATCGGCTGTTCCTGTCCTATCGGTTCATCGGCCGATAGGTTGTTTTTGCTATCGGTCGACAGGCCGATACGCTATATGTTCTGCTATTTTGCATATCTTGTCAGTGGCAGGATCAAACTGACTGGCACGCCCGCGCTTCATCAATTTTAGGACCTACACTGGAGCTAAGCAGATCTCCCAGGCCTTTGTGTGTCCGCACGCTGGATCCTCATCGGCGGTACGGATTCGGCGTCAATAGCAGCTAGCCATTCTTGTTAAGTTGCTGTATATTCCTAGCTACTCCTCAGCTAATCAGCTATTACTACTGGGCACTACGTACTTTCAGCTGCTGGTAGCTTCGCTGATTGCAAATGGAAGTGTATATATGTTGGTGTGAGCTTTGTGGCTCTATGTTTCTGTGATGTATAGAGTCAAAGGAATCTTGTGTTTCTCGAAAATTAACATGTTAACCAAGACGAATATTTGGACAATGTTGTAATCTCGGGTATAAATATCCCGGTAGTCTGTACATAGAATCACTCTCAATCTCAATCAATTCAACAAAAAATCAATCGACTTTCGACGCATCGCCAACCCTCGCAAGAGGTTAGCTTCCGGCGAGTCCTTGCTTCCCCAGAGCAGAGGTAAGAACTCGTACCCGACGATCTACATCGTAGGGACTAGCGTGTCACTTTAGACACGTTAAGTTCTGATGATGTGATCGTCGTCTATCATGTTTTGGCTAATCTTGATATGGCTTTCTAATTCCATCTCGCCAGCAATTAACTCGTTTTAGGGTTTATTGCCGACGATGGTTGAATTAGCTTGCTCGTCTAGATTATCTAATGCATCTACCATCCCCAAAAGCGATCGATGGCTTGATTTTCTTTGTGTTAACTCTCGATCTACACTTTGAGTTGCTATCGACCTTAGTCGTGTTTCGAGATTTAATTCAAAGCCTGTCTTTGATCGTAATTAAGGATAGCACCGGGGTTTCAGCCGGTCTTACCTAATGCTTGTAATTATTTACGTTTTTGCATGTATTTGCCACTTGTACCAGTAGATCAATAGACATAAATATATTCATTGCAGGATGTTCTCAAGACTTCTCTGTAAGCAATATATTTATATCAGTCGGTTGGCTTGTATAAGTTTGCACTAGAGTATTAGCTAGTGTATTTACCTTCACGCATCTCTCATCGGCCGATTCCATTAAAATTATCATAAACACATCAATATAGGCCGATGGGACTAAATCTGTTAATCTTACTTTATTATAACCTCAAGTAAGCCGATATAGCTTTGCCCTATTGGCTAGGCTCTCACAATGTGACATCGGCCTATCGGCCGATCGGCCATCGTTTTCTAACATGGTTTACTTGTTTATTCTTGTTGATTGCAGATCAAATCAACTGGCACGCCCTAAACGCACCTAGGCAAGTCATTGGACCTGCACTGGAGCTAAGCAGATCTCCCAGGCCGCCGTGGAAACGTGGAACCCGTTTTGACATCTGGCGGGTCGAAATTCTATGCCAACACGCTTTTGGCACGCCCGTGTTAACAGCAGATTTTCGTAATCGGCCCGAAGAGGGAAGAGGAAACCGACGCGGAGAGAAGGGCTGAATTGGAGTTGGACCAAGTCTCGTATCGAACTCGGTAACCGTATCGGACTGGGAGAGGCGCTACCAGGAAGAGCGTATCGGCCGATACGGATTCAATGTGGTCATCGGCCGATAGAGGCTGGAAGTTGACAGAGTCAGCGTGGGCATGGTTTGGGTTCAAGATAAGCTTCAAGGAAGTTGCCAAATAGAGATAAGGCTCGGTTTTAGGCAATTGTATCTTGTAAATCAAGTAGGTTTAGATCTAATCTTTGGCAAGAGTCTACCGCAAAGACTTGTTTGTTAATTAGAGATAAGATCGTGTCCTACAAGGACCATGTTGTAATCTCGGGTATAAATATCCCGATAGTATGTACATAGAAACTCTCTCACAACTCAATACAACAATCAGTTTGTTTCAATCTACTTTCAGCGCATCGCCAACCCTTGCCAGAGGTTAATCTCGACAAGTACTTGCTTCCCCAGAGCAGAGGTAAGAACTCGTGCCCGACGATCTACATCGTCAGGGCTAGCGTGTCGCATTAGACATGTTAAGCCTCGATGATGTAATCGTCGTTTATCATGTTTTGAATGATCTTGACAAGTGTCTTAATTATGCTTCGCCAGCGATTTACTCGTTTTAGGGTTTGTTGCCGACGGTGGTTTAATTACTATGCTTGGTTAGATCTTTCAATGCACTTACCATCCCCAAAAGCAATCGGCGACTTGATTTTCTTTGTGTTAAGTCTCAATTCACACTTTGAGTTGCTATCGACCTTAGTCCTGTTTTGAGATTTGTGATCAGTATGTTTATATTGGTTGATTAGTTCATGTAGATTCACATTAGAGTATTAGCTAGTGTAGTTATCTTTATTATCCCTTATCGGCCGATGCCATTAATTCACATCAGTATGCTGATGAAGGCCGATAAGATTAGTTTCATGCTTTAATCTCGCTTTATCACGAGTAAGCCGATATAGCTTTGCCCTATCGGCTGGGCCACGACAATGCGACATCGGCCTATCGGCCGATCGGTCATTGTTTTTTAACCTGGTTTACTTGTTTATCTTGTTGATTGCAGATCAAATCAACTGGCACGCCCTACACACACCTAGGCAAGCCTTTGGACCTGCACTGGAGTAAAGCAAACCTCCCAGGCTGCCGTGGAAACGTGGAACCCGTTTGTTTGCAAGGCGGGTCGAAATTCTACGCCAACACGCTTTTGGCACGCCTGGTGGGACATCAAGAACACAAGCTTTGCAACAGCAAGAAGATCACTGCAGCATGTCAAAGCAGAACGAGGTCTCTGAGGAGAACGTCGTCTCTGTGACTGTCGACCAGCTCAACGAGGAGCAAATAGCTGAAATGGACAAGCTGGTCGAGCAATTCCGGAACATGTACCTGCAGACGTACTCCAGGACTCGGCAAGGCACCCTAATTCAAAAAACCAAGATGGTACTGCCGAGCCCTGGAGACGGAGCCAGCACGTCGGCGACAGCTCACGACCACGCCGTCAAAACTGAAGAGAACGCCGCGCCGACGTTGCAAGACCGCATCGACTCCGCAGTACACTCTGCGCTAGTCAACCAGTCGGGGATTCTGGTGAATACATTGACCAATATGGTCAAATCAATCCTAGATGGCTCAATTCACCAGTACAAACCTCAAGGGCCGATTTTCTTGCCTGAAAACAAGTTCCCTGCTTATCGGACCCTGAGGACCGATTTGAGTTCAACTCCACAGCCGACGGCGCCGATCCCGCCTCCATCGGCTCAGTCGGTGCCAACCATGCCACTGGTCCTGGCCAAGCAAGCTGGAGGAAGTCCCCAGCACATCACAGAGGAACAATTTGCGCAATGGACAAAGGGGAAACAACCGGTGATCGAGCCGATGCAGCAAGTCTCAGTAAACCCGTCATCGGCCGGACAACCTCAAACCCCCGTGTTCAGTAACCCTCCGCCACCAACTGCGTATAATGCGCCGCAAGGCTACCAGTAGTATACTACAGGGCAGTATGATGCACAGAACTTGAATCATCACTTCCAACCGTACTCCCCCAGGCAATATCGGGCAGAGGGCCTGCAGCAGTCTTACCACCAGGACTTCCCACACTAGCCCGCAGGATACTGGGCCGACATGATAGCCGAGGTGATGCGAGATCAGTTCGGCTTGAAGCCCAAGGAGAGCTCTACAGTGTATCGGCATCCATACCCCGAGGAGTTCGACAGGGTTCCACTGCCAAGCCGATACAAAATCCCGGACTTCTCCAAGTTTTTAGGGCAGGACAATGTCTCGACATACGAGCACGTGAGCCGATTCCTACCACAGTGTGGGGAGGCATCGGCCATAGAGGCGTTGAGGGTGAGGTTTTTCCCTCTGTCCTTGTCAGGGTCAGCATTTACATGGTTCTCCTCTTTACCCTGCAATTCCATCAGAGGATGGATGGATCTAGAGAAGCAATTTCACAGATACTTCTACAACGGCGTACAAGAGATGAAACTGTCTGATCTCACCGCTATCAGGCAACGGGTTGATGAATCGGTCCCAGAGTACATTCAAAGATTCAGGGACATAAGGAACAGGTGTTACAACCTCAGCTTGACCGATTCTCAACTGGCCGATCTGGCGTTCCAAGGATTAT
This sequence comes from Oryza officinalis, assembly GCA_008326285.1. Taxonomy (NCBI): domain Eukaryota; kingdom Viridiplantae; phylum Streptophyta; class Magnoliopsida; order Poales; family Poaceae; genus Oryza; species Oryza officinalis. The sequence goes on from BDMV01000002.1 coordinate 26,718,633, forward strand.
TAGGGCCGATACGAGAGAGATTCTCCTCTCAGGAATTTGACAGCCTAGCTCACCTAGCACAACGAGTATCGGCCCACGAGCAGCGATTCCAGGAGGCGAAGAAGTTCACGAAGAAGATCAATACGGTCTATCAGTACGTCTCCGACGAAGACGATGAAGAAGATGCTGACGTCGATCTGGGCGAGTGGGCCCGGATGAAGAAGCCGACAACGTGCCAATGGGCCAAGAAGGGCGACAAAGAGAACAAGTACGACTTTGACATTGACAAGGCCAATAAAATATTTGATCTACTCTTGCAGGAAAAGCAGATCCAGCTGCCAGTAGGTCATGTACTGCCATCGGCCGAGGAAATCAAGAAGAGAAGATATTGTAAGTGGCATAACACATATTCGCATCACACCAATGAATGCAAGATCTTCCGGCAGCAAATCCAATCAGCCATCGAGCAAGGCAGGATCAAGATTGATGAAGCCAAGCGGCCGATGAAGATAGAAGTACACCCGTTCCCAGTTAACATGGTGTGGGCGGACAGGGCCGATAGCGATGCCTATCGAACCAATAAGCGACCTCATCAGACTTTAGAAGGCCTGATCAAGAAGTACCAGCGAAGACGAGAGGGGCAAGCACAGGAGTACCCTGACCAAGACAGATCCTATGACCCTCATTGGGAGTGCGAGTTCTTCCGGTTTTGTTGGAACGAAGGAATGAGGTTGCCGACAATTCAAGAGTGTCCTGCATGCAATGGCACAGAAGACCCTCATCAGGGCAGCTCAAGCAGGCAAGCGCATCAGCCAGCCAAGCAAAGAAAATCTGTGCACGAAAGGCTAGGGCCGATGCACCACGATCGTCACGACAAAGACGACGATCAACCCCAGAATCCTCAGTGGTGCCCAAGCGACGTGTTTACCAAGACCCAAAAACGACGGGTACAGAGGTTGAGGAAGAAGGAGCAGGTCCAGGAGCAGCAAGCAACAACCGCCCATCGGCCCACCAGGACTAAAAAAGAGTGGAGGATAAAATCCACGGTGGTCAAGGCCGATGAAGGCACCTCGAAATCAGCACGAGCTCTTGCCTCTGCAAAAGGTAAAGGAGTAGCATCGGCTTCAGTTAATATGGTTTTCATATTGTCAGCAGAATACAGCGTGCAGACGGCCGATGAAGCGATGGCCGACGATGAGTACTCCTCGGCTACACTACGGTTGTCGCCAGATCAAGCCGTGTTCGACAAGCCAGACGACACCAGCCACAGGCACCTCCGGCCATTATACATCAAGGGATTCATCAATGGGTGGCCGATGACGAAGATGCTGGTCGATGGCGGCGCGGCAGTGAACTTAATGCCGTACACAACCTTCAGGAAGCTTGGAAAAGTACCTGAAGACCTCATCAAGACCAACATGGGCTCAAAGACTTTGGCGGCAACACATCTGAGGCGAAGGGGGTGCTAAACGTGGAGCTCACCGTGGGCAACAAGACGATACCCACCACCTTCTTCGTCTTTGATGGAAAGGGTTCCTATAGCCTGTTGCTGGGACGAGATTGGATCCACGCGAATTGTTGCATTCCTTCAACAATGCACCAATGCCTTATACAATGGCAAGGGGACCAGGTCGAGATCGTGCAGGCCGATCGGTCAGTACACGTGGCCAATGCCGATCTCGCAGTTTGGGAGATGGAGGGAATCGATTGCCTGTCCGGACGAGTTTGGGATGCCGATTTCCTCAAAGTAACTGATTGCGACATCGAGACGATTGAAGATCCAGACAAGCAGTTGCTTTAACAAAAATGTCCCATCCACTACCCAAGATAAGCAAGCTAGTCCCTACACAGACGACGCGGTGGATGAACTAGATGGCAAATTGGGACAAGGCTTTACGTCGGCCGATGAACTTGAGGAGGTTGATATAGGAATAGGTGATAGGCCTAGGCCGACGTATGTAAGTGCTAACCTGCCAAGGGATTATAAGAATAACTTGATAAATCTTTTGAAAGAATTCATGGATTGTTTTGCATGGGAATATCATGAGATGCCAGGATTAAGCCGATCGATCATAGAACATCGGTTACCTATCAAACCAGGCTATCGGCCATTTAAACAAGCTCCTAGGAGATTTAAGGCCGATATGCATGAAGCTATTAAGGCAGAGATCACAAGACTTTACGATGCCAACTTTATAAGACCTTGCCGATATGCGGAGTGGGTCTCCAACATAGTTCCAGTGTTGAAGAAAAATGGCAAGCTCAGAGTGTGTATTGATTTTAGAGATCTAAATAAAGCAACACCAAAGGACGAGTACCCTATGCCGTTAGCTGATTTGCTAGTTGATGCTGCATCTGGACACAAGATTATCAGCTTTATGGACGGGAACGCTGGTTACAATCAGATTTTTATGGCTGAGGAAGATATTCACAAGACAACTTTTAGGTGTCCAGGGGCAATCGGCCTATACGAGTGGGTTGTCATGACATTCGATTTGAAAAACGCTGGAGCTACTTATCAGAGGGCCATGAATTATATTTTTCACGATCTTATCGGCTCTTTGATTGAGGTTTACATCGATGACGTCGTCGTAAAGTCAAAAGAGTATGATATGCACCTGGCCGATTTACGCAAGGTACTAGAAAGAGCAAGGAAGTATGGTCTCAAAATGAACCCTAACAAGTGTGCCTTCGGCGTATCGGCCGGTCAGTTTTTGGGTTTCTTGGTCCACAAAAGAGGAATTGAGATTACACAGAAGAATATTGACGCTATAAAGAAGATCAAGCCTCCGACGAACAAGACCAAGTTACAATCTCTGCTCGGCAAGATCAACTTTGTCCGGTGCTTTATATTGAACCTGTCAGGAAGAATAGAGCCGTTCACTCCATTGTTGAAGATAAAAGACGATCAAGAGTTTACATGGGGTGACAGGCAGCAAAAGGCGCTGGACGACATCAAAGAGTATTTGAGCTCCCCACCAGTTCTAATTCCTCCACAGAAGGGAGTCCCGTTCAGGCTGTACCTATCGGCCGATGAGAAGTCTATCGGCTCAGTTTTGGTTCAAGAAATTGACGGTAAAGAATGAGTTATTTTCTATCTCACCAGGAGGTTGTTAGATGCCGAAACAAGGTACACGCCAGTGGAGAAACTATGTTTGTGCTTATATTTCTCATGTACTAAACTGAGGCATTATTTACTTTCCAATGAGTGCATTGTGGTAAGTAAGGCCGATGTGATGAAATACATGTTATCGGCCCTTGTGTTGAAAGGGAGAATTGGGAAGTGGATTTTTGCCTTAACAGAGTTTGACCTTCGGTATGAATCGGCCAAAGCAATCAAGGGACAAGCCCTGGCCAATTTTATTGTTCAGCATAGAGATGATTCAATTGCATATTCAGATATTGTGCCGTGGACATTGTATTTTGATGGGTCTGTTTGCAGACATGGTGTCGAAACTTGGTTTCGGCAATATCAATCTGGGGGTAGCAGTCAAGCGCTAAACACAATGGGTTAGTCGGGACAAGGGTTTAGACAGGTTCAGGCCCTCTCTAACGAGAGGTAATACCCTACTCCTGTTCCGGGGATTTGATCCGCCGAGTGTTTATTGATCTCTTGATCTCTTTCAATAGGAGCTCTCGCAAGTCTTCTATTTGTCCGTGTATTTTTCTGTGTGCCCCTCAAGGGACGCCCTACCCTCGTTATATAGTCTTGGAGGGTGGGTTTACAAGTCGGAGACCTATTCTATTCTAAGTCGGATTCCTTAATCTTACCAACTATGAACTATGGGCTGTTACCTTATCTCAATGGTAACGTAATACCCAAGTCATAGCCGGTTTACATAATCATAAAGCATAACCTATCCCCTATAGTAAGTCGGATAAGCTATCCGTGAGGGTATCCGGTACCCATAATCTCCACACATGGGTGCGGTATCGGCCTAGTCATCATATCCCCTCGGGGGGCAAGCTTCGAATTTTTCTTTACTATCAAGCCTTATTATACTAACAATCAAGCAGAGTATGAGGTTGTTCTCAAAGGTTTGCAGTTATTACAAGAGGTCGAAGCCGATTCCGTAGAGATCATTGGTGATTCACAGTTGGTCATTAATCAACTTTCTGGGAAGCATGAATGCAAGAATGATATTCTCAGAGTTTACAATGAGGAGTGCAAGGAGTTGCTACAGGTTTTCAAGATTGTGACGATGAGGCATATACCCAGGAAGCAGAATTTCGAAGCCAATGATTTAGCTCAGGGGGCATTAGGATACAGGCCAATGGCCAAAGATGTTCAGATTCAAATTGCCAACGTGGATGCCGATGATTGGAGGTTTGCTATCATCGAATATCTGAGAAATCTTTCTCAATCGGCATCACGAAAGATGAAGTATAAAGTTTTACATTATGTCTTACTGGACGATGATCTATATTATCGGACGATTGATGGTGTCTTGCTCAAGTGCTTAGGTCTAGAGGAGGCCAAAATTGTTATGAGCGAGGTACATGAAGGGATTTGTGGAACCCATCAATCAGCCCATAAAATGAGATGACTTTTGAAGCGTGCTGGATATTTTTGGCCAACAATGCTTGAGGATTGTTTCAAGTACTATAAAGGATGTCAAGACTGCCAAAAGTTTGGAGCAATTCAAAGAGCACCAGCATCGGCTATGCATCCAATCATAAAGCCATGGCCATTTCGAGGATGGGGTATAGATATGATCGGTCAGATTAACCCACCATCGAGCAAAGGCCACAAGTATATTTTAGTGGCTACCGATTATTTCACAAAGTGGGTTGAGGCCATCCCTCTTAAGAAGGTTGATTCCAAGGATGCAATTCAGTTTGTCAAGGAGCATATTATATATCGGTTTGGGTTACCCCAAACATTGACTACAGATCAGGGATCAATTTTCGTGTCCGATGAGTTTGTGCAGTTTGCCGACAGCATGGGCATCAAGCTACTAAATTCTTCTCCATATTATGCACAAGCTAATGGGCAGGCAGAAGCTTGTAATAAGACTTTAATTAAGTTGATCAAGAGAAAAATTGATGAACAGCTGAGGCGGTGGCATACCACGCTGGCCAATTCCCTTTGGGCGTATCGGATGGCTTGTCATGGTGCAACTCAAGTGCCACCTTATAAACTGGTTTATGGACATGAAGTTGTACTGCCTTCGGAGACCAACATCGGCTCAAGAAGGATTGATTTGCAAGACGACTTGACAGCCGATGAGTATCATAATCTTATGGTTGATGAGTTAGATGATTTGGCGCACGTCCGATTGCGGGCTTTGGAGAAAATAAAGCGAGATAAAGATCGAGTTGCTCGTCATTATAATAAGAAAGTTGTCGCCAAGTCATTTGAGGAAGGGGATCTTGTTTGGAAATTAATAATGCCGATTGGTTCCAGAGATAATAAATTCGGCAAATGGTCACCCAATTGGGAAGGTCCTTTTCAGATCCATCGATGTGCTCCTCGCAATGCTTATTTGCTCAAAGGATTGGATGGTGAAATTTATGGTAGAGCTCTTAATGACAAATACTTGAAGAAATATTATCCTAGCATCTGGATCGATTCATGATCGGCTTGCCAGCCGATTTATGATAATAGCCGATGTGATACACATCGTCTTTAGATGGCCGATATGCATTATCGCCCTTAGTTCAAATTTTACAACATGAGCCCTCATCTTACAAAATTTGGGGGGCATATATATATATATACAAGCGCGAAATTTTTCAAGATTTTTCTTCAAGATTCTTCAAGTTTATCAGATTGATTCAAGTTTTCAGATTTGAAAAACTTTTTCAAGCTGGGATTGTTTCAGATTTGCTCACATTAGATTCGGCCGCTTGGCCGCTGCAATTTATGATTATCCCAAGCTCAGACTTTTTCAGATTTGACCAGGTCAAATTTGGCTGATTGGCCGATGAGATTTATGTTAATCAAGACAAGAAGTTATCTGTTTACAAGAAGGACACAAAATATATTACATCACCCTATAAAGTTTTCAATAGCTGCAATGGCCTTACGACGGATTTGGTCAATGTCTTCTATTACTTGGGAGTCATCCGCCGTCGACCCTGGGATTGGCTTCAAAGATTTGCTCAGGGTTGCAAGGTACTTGGCCGATGCCTTCAGCTTCGCTGTTTGGTCTTCTATGGCCTTGGGTGATGCAGCTATTCCGGCTTCAACTTCTTGGATTTCTTTGCGGGTGGCTTCTAGCTTCAGTGCCAAATCTGCTTCGAGACGGCGGAGTTCTTCAAGCCTGTTGTTTAGGATAATCAGCTCAACAGCCAGCTCATCCAATCTAGTCTTATCGGAATTGACTTGAGCTTTGCTGGCAGTTAAGGCCGATTCCAAGCTTTCACGTTCCCGCCTCTCTGTGATTCTTTCTTTTGCCTTGTGGAGCTTGAATCGGTATTGTTCCAAGAAGATGGCCGGTGTCAGGTTCTCCATCAGGTCTTCAGGCAATTGGTCTTGAATTTCTTGTACCCTGATCCTGATGGGAGTGCAATCCTCCACCAAGAATTCCAGCGATGACTCCAGCCGATTGGCGATATCGGACAGCCGGTTCTTCAGTTCGTCAGAGATCGACGCCTTGGCTGTGATGGTGGCTCTTTGTCCTCGTCATCAAGGAATTGGCCGATGTCAAAAGACAACATATCGGTTAAGTTCTGTAAATATCAACATAGGGCATGGTCAGCCTAGTCGGACAAGAAATCGGTAAAGAAATCAAAGTGACCTGGTTTACCTGTGATAGGGCATCGGCTGTGCTTGCATCGGCCTCCTTTTTTTGTCTTGAAACAGTGGGCGAGGTGGTAGGCCGATGTGGTGCGGGTGATGGAGCTCGCGGCTGAAGAGAGATAAGAAAGGACGATCAGATCCATATCATCAAAAGAATAAGACAAAAAAGATCAACTCTTACCGAGGCAATCAGAGAGGGTGGTGGAGAAGGAGAAGGTGTCTTCAATCGGGCCTTGGCTAGCTCGCGCTTTTGCATGGTGGCCTTCTTAGTCATGGACAGTGGGACCGATTGAGTTCGTTCCTTCAACAAAGACAATGCAAGAACCTGCAAGGGATCAAGATGTAACGTACCAACAGAAGGGGATTGCATGAATTCAAGAAAGGAAACGTGTTACCTTGCGGATTGCATGCCTGGTTTTCCTTGGTTGGGCGGTGTCGGCTTGGTCATCGGCCGATGGGATTGCGGTGGTCTTGGCCGATGGTTCCTTACTAATATCGGCCGATGGATTTTCTTCTTCAGGCATATCGGCGGCAGCTGCATTGACCTCTTCCTCCATTACTTGGTCGTCCAGAAACTCTTCTACGGAGGGGTCTAATCGGACAGGATCGGCCTGGTCGGCAACCTTGGACTTTTTCACAGGTTTTTGAGGTTTGTCTCTTGCTGGCGCTTTCCTTTTGGTGAACTCTTTGGCTATCGGCCCTTGGAGCAGCGATGAGATCTTTGGGGCAGTAAGGCCGATAGCCGATTCCAGAATAGAATTGCCCGATGGAGCCAGGACCATTGCATACGATATCTTCTGTCCACTATTGCTCACGGATGGGATCGGGCCGTCAGGGACTTGAGGGCTGATATCCTGGATAAGCTCTGTTACATGAAATCTTGCCGATTGGTGAAAGATATGAGCAGCCCATTCTTGCCACCATGTTTGGAAGCTGATGTGGATGAAGGCGCTTAGATGCAATCGGTCACAGTCACCCAGGTTTGGAATTTCAATCTCCAGTGCTTTACTCATGATCAGCGCTGATGAGACCGTGCCTCTGCTCTCTAGGAGTTTATGGAAGTATAAGTTGATGGGGAGTTGTCCAAGCCCGCACTGTCTAGCAGCCACCATGGGATTGTAGAATTCATAGGACAGGCTGGTGCTTCTTCCTTGGAATATGCCTACTGGGAGCAGGCGTGGGGTGATGCCGATCATAAACGATTCCCGTGACTCCATGTCATCATTCACCAGGTCCAAATGAAGATCGTCAGGGAGTTCAAAATCCTGGTCTGAGGTGTAGATGAACATGTCCATCTTAATTGATGGGGGGCCAGTGTAGAATCGGATGAACCATGTGGACATGTCTTCGGCCGATTGATCTGCTCCAGGATAGACAGAGGCCGCTTCTCCAAAAGACATGCACCTTCTGGTTCTGGGATCTTCGTGATCGGCATACTTCGATGGGAAGCAGGAGTCCGATAATGGAGGCCGATCGACTATGGTGTTGGTATGGATAGTTAACCAAAGTTGGATAAACCACCATGGTCCTCCATGTGCCACAGTTTGCTTCAGCATCAGATCTTGAGTGGCAGTATGAAGTAGCCGATAGATAGCTCCAAGGAGATATCGGCCAAGGGGGATTTGTTTCTTCTCAACCAGAGCTTGAGCCAAGTGTTGGCAATTTAGAGTGGGGCCGCAGGTTGATCCACAGAAGACAAATCTTTCCAACCATAGTGTCAGGAAGGCCACGTGTTCCCTCTCTGAGACTAATCCTTGTTCCATATGCTCAGAAATGTACCCAGACCAGCCTCCAATTTTCTTGGTTTTCAACTTATGGCTGCTGTTTGTTAGGAGACTGAAGGGGTTGATCTCAGATTGGATGTCTAGTCCTGTCAGCAGCTTGACGTCAATTAGCGTTGGGGTCATCGGACCTTGCCAGAATAGGAAAGCGTTCAAGGTGCTAGACCAAAAATAGGTGGCCGCTGACATAAGTGGTTCATTTTTCTTGGTATCGGCCAGGGACAGAGTGATGCATTGGCCGATTCCTATTTCGTCCCAGTGAACCTGTTTGGTTGCAGCAATCCTCTTATGCCAGGTTCTGTAGCCATTGAGCTTTGACGGCCAGGATCTGAAGGTGTGCTTCCAAGAATAAACATTGGGCTTGGCTTGTTTAAAAGGAACTCTGTTTGTTTCTGCGTTTATCAGCCAGGTTGGGTCGCAGTTGCCCATGGGGCCTAGAAGGAACCGGTGGGATTTGTCGTTGGTAGGGATTAAGATTTGATTTTTGAAGACCTACGGCATATGAACGGTGATATAAGGTAATGACCCGGGGGGCAAAAGCAGAAACCCTAGTTTGAAGAAATCGGCGAGAAAATGAAAATGTGGATTCAGAAAGGATTGACTCACCACAGGGATCTCGAAAGCGTAGAACGGCGCGGAAGCCATTGTTGCTGTTGAGGAGGTCACTGTTGAAGGGGTCGGTACCAGAGAGACGCCGAGGAGTCATCGGAATCGCGAGGCGCAAGAGGCTGGACGAAGAATTGCGCAAGGAAATCGGCGGCGAGAAGTTATGAGCCTGGATCTGCGCGGTTTTCAGACAAACCCTAGCAAAGAAGTCGATGGGTTCTGCGGAGCTAATTCCGCCACATTATATAATAAAGCGGAATTGGGGGGCATGTGTTAATAGCAGATTTTCATAATCGGCCCGGAGAGGGGAGAGGAAACCGACGCGGAGAGAAGGGCTGAATTGGAGTCGGACCAAGTCTCGTATCAGACTCGGTAAGCGTATTGGACTGGGAGAGGCGCTACCAGGAAGAGCGTGTCGGCCGATACGGATTCAATGTGGTCATCGGCCGATAGAGGCTGGAAGTTGACAGAGTCAGTGTGGGCTTGGTTTAGGTTCAAGATAAGCTTCAAGGAAGTTGCCAAATAGAGATAAGGCTCGGTTTTAGGCTATTGTATCTTGTAAATCAAGTAGGTTTAGATCTAATCTTTGGCAAGAGTCTGCCGCAAAGACTTGTTTGTTAATTAGAGATAAGATCATGTCCTACAAGGACCATGTTGTAATCTCGGGTATAAATATCCCGATAGTATGTACATAGAAACTCTCTCACAACTCAATACAACAATCAGTTTGTTTTAATCTACTTTCGGCGCATCGCCAATCCTCGCCAGAGGTTAATCTCGATGAGTTCTTGCTTCCCCAGAGCAGAGGTAAGAACTCGTGCCCGACGATCTACATCGTCGGGACTAGCATGTCGCTTTAGACACGTTAAGCCTCGATGATATAATCATCGTTTATCATGTTTTGAATGATCTTGACAAGTGTCTTAATTATGCTTCGCCAGCGATTTACTCGTTTTAGGGTTTGTTGCCGACGGTGGTTTAATTACTATGCTTGGTTAGATCTTTCAATGCACTTACCATCCCCAAAAGCAATCGGCGACTTGATTTTCTTTGTGTTATGTCTCAATTCACACTTTGAGTTGCTATCGACCTTAGTCCTGTTTTGAGATTTAACTCGAAGCCTATTTTCGGTTGTAATTAAGGATAGCACTGGGGTTTCAGCCAGTCTTACCTGATACATATGATTATCCTAAGGTTTTTATATGTGTCTACCATCTACATGAATGGATTGATGAATATAAATGTATTTGTTATAGATTACTCTTTAGGGTTTATCTGTGATCAGTATGTTTATATTGGTTGATTAGTTCATGTAGATTCACATTAGAGTATTAGCTAGTGTAGTTATCTTTATTATCCCTTATCGGCCGATGCCATTAATTCACATCAGTATGTTGATGAAGGCCGATAAGATTAGTTTCATGCTTTAATCTCGCTTTATCACGAGTAAGCCGATATAGCTTTGCCCTATCGGCTGGGCCACGACAATGGGACATCGGCCTATCGGCCGATCGGTCATTGTTTTTTAACCTGGTTTACTTGTTTATCTTGTTGATTGCAGATCAAATCAACTGGCACGCCCTACACACACCTAGGCAAGCCTTTGGACCTACACTGGAGTAAAGCAAACCTCCCAGGCCGCCGTGGAAACGTGGATCCCGTTTGGTTGCAAGGCGGGTCGAAATTCTACGCCAACACGCTTTTGGCACGCCTGGTGGGACATCAAGAACACAAGCTTTGCAACAGCAAGAAGATCACTGCAGCATGTCAAAGCAGAACGAGGTCTCTGAGGAGAACGTCGTCTCCGTGACTGTCGACCAGCTCAACGAGGAGCAAATAGCTGAAATGGACAAGCTGGTCGAGCAATTCTGGAACATGTACCTACAGACGTACTCCAGGACTCGGCAAGGCACCCTAATTCAAAAAACCAAGATGGTACTACCGAGCCCTGGAGACGGAGCCAGCACGTCGGCGGCAGCTCACGACCACGCCGTCAAAACTGAAGAGAACGCCGCGCCGACGTTGCAAGACCGCATCTACTCCACAGTCCACTCTGCGCTAGTCAACCAGTCGGGGATTCTGGTGAATACATTGACCAATACGGTCAAATCAATCCTAGATGGCTCAATTCACCAGTACAAACCTCAAGGGCCGATTTTCTTGCCTGAAAACAAGTTCCCTGCTTATCGGACCCTGAGGACCGATTTGAGTTCAACTCCACAGCCGACGGCGCCGATCTCGCCTCCATCGGCTCAGCCGGTGCCAACCATGCCACTGGTCCTGGCCAAGCAAGCGGGTGCACTACAAACAATGGCCAAGTCTTGGCGTGGTTGGAAAACCACCTTGAACAAGAAATTTGTGAAGACGGGACGTACACCATTTTCGACGTATGCCAACATAACCCCAAATTAGTGGGACGACTTTCTGAAGTTGAAGAAATCCCCGGAAGAAATTGAAAGGAGTCATAAGTTTTCAGAGTTGGCCAAGAAGAACAAATTTCCTCATCGCTTAGGCTCCACGGGATACGCACCAAAGGTGGAGCAGTGGACAAAAGAGGAGGAGGACATGAGGAAGGCGGGGCTTCCGGTACCAATGGAGGAATGGACACAGAGATCAAGGAACTGGGTAAGAGCTAGAACTCCGAAGATCATGGATGAAGGCAAAGTATCGTTTGAAGATCCGGAGCTGCAGGGCGTTGCCGATAAAATAGAGAATTTATCTAGTTCACAGAAGAAAGGATTTTTCAAGCCTAAGAGGGAGAAAGATGTGCTAAGTACGGCGCTGGGTAATCCTGAGCATGGGGGTAGGGTTCGAGGTATGTCGTCCAAGATGAGTTGGAAGGAAGGGTTCAAACATGACCCCTACAAGAAGCGTGAAGCGTACAAGGATAAACTTAGAGACGAAGGGGCTGCGGATTTTGATAGGCAAATGATGGATTTTTGCGTCAAGCACATGCTTTTGCCTCCCCCCGAAACCAAAGAACCTAAGCCAGATTACCCCTTCGATGACCTCAAGGAGAGTACACCCTGCAGATTGCACGTTCCCATTGGACGCTCCGGGAAAACTCTTGAGGCCGCTACAACCATTGCTATCCCTGGGAGAACATATAATGAAGAGTTCATACCCGATGCGTATGCCAAAGTGCAGCTGCAAGTGGTCCACGAAGGGTTTGAGTCCTACGACATAGACTTTCCTACTACAGATGGTGTATCCGTACTTGGGGAAGCGGTCGATCTTGTAATTCTCTGGCACAAGAATGACATATCATTTGGATTGGGCACCGACGCCACGCGAAAACCTGTGGTGCCAAAACCGGGATTGGGAAAACCTCCGAGTACTCCTAAGAGGAAGGTGACTGATAAGGCGGAGAAACCCGAGATGCATAAGGAAAATCCAGTGCCGAAAGTGCCACTGGAAATTGAAGTGCCAAAGGTGCCCATGGAGATTACCGTGGTAGAACCAGAGGTGCAAATAGTGGCATCAGTCGGGAGAAATATAGAAGAAGTCCCAAGATTGGAATGGGACGGTATAGAGCCAGAAATATTTGAAGACCCTTCTCCCGCGAAAGACCCCGAGGTACCTAGAGTGTTTAGGAGCCACGACTCCAAGTCCAAAGATGAGAACAAGGAGAAGTTCATGGTAACCGTCTTCAGAGGGGGTAAGGAACGTGCCAAACTCAGAGATGATGACCCCTAGAAGGCCGCTGAACTAGCCGGGCCAACATACTGGCCAACTGATGATTGCCCGAAAAAGTACGAACATGGGAAAGCACTCTTGCCGGATTGGGCACTAAACGAAGGACCATGGGAGATGAGAAGATTACATACCTTCTACATGGAAGCCAGCAAGAAAGGCTTGGGCAATATAACAGCTCGATCACTGGCAGATTGTTTCGGTGCCGAAGGTTACGTATAGCTAGATTTCTCATATCTCTACGCCATATATCGTCGGGATTAGATGGACGTCAACTATGTCGCTGTTTGGTGCATGTGAGTATGAGTTTTAATTAATTACATGAAAAATATGTACAATACAAATCCATGTGATTGTTACTAACAAACTTCTTATGTAGGATGCAATACATGGATGTTAAGAAGAAAAAAGAACATATCGGCTTCTTGGATCCAACTCGGATCTGTCAAACACAGCATATCGTCAGGCTAGCACCAGGGTCAGACCAGCTGAAGGGCAAGACTCCAAAAGAGATAGCTGAATACAAGAAGGGCTTGCACAAGGAGAAATTGATTAATGTCGCACAGTACATTGGACGAGCCTTCTTGCACTTTCAAAATAAGAGAGTCGTCATGGCCGCTTATAATTTTAAGTAAGTCCGGTACATTTATCTTCTACACATATGTCTTATTTTAGCTAGTACTAACTAACTATACTGTTGTTAATATGTAGCGATCATTATATCTGTTTACTCATCCACCCTAAAGACGGAACCGTGGTAGTCTTGGACCCCCTCGATTACAGACACCAGCAATACAAAGAATTTCTAACAATCTTACAGTAGTAAGTGATTATGACTCTTGCATTTTTATATGAATGTATTATAAATAAATATCCTCCTTAATGTGAAACGGTATGACATCCATACAGTGCGTACCAATACTACAAGTTCAAGGGTGGAGAACAGACCCGAACAAGGGAGAAGCTGCTAGTACGTACCTATTGGCCGGTAATACTCCACTCACTTAATGTATTTCAATTGTTTCACTAATTGAAAATTTTAACTATTTTTTCTATGATATGTCCTGAAGTGTCACAAGCAACCTAGAGGAACTATCCTTTGCGGGTATTACGCGTGCAAATTCCTTAGGGTTAATAGGAGGTACAGGACTAACGTAGAGGATGTAAGTCTCTATATTATGTACTAGACAGCTTCACATATTTATGGTACTAATATATTGTTTATCTTCAATGCATGCAGTTGCCAAGATTAGAACGTCGAACAAGCTTTGACGATACAGACATCACAAATGTCCAGCGTGATCTGTGCCACTTCATCCACCATGAGTGTTGTCATGTGAAAGGAGATTTCTTCGACCCAGAGGGTGCTTTAGTGACAAGTGATGAATTCAAGAATCTTCGGGAGTGGAACACTGCTATGCCATGATGTAACTAGATGGCATATTTGAAGTCACAATGTAAAAAAATATTGTAATATATATATTTTGGCAACACTTTTGAGTTATGCAATATATGTAAATTTCTCAGTACCAAATGCTTGATAATCTTCCAATATATGTACAAAATAATCTACCTGCAAGAATTTCTATTAACGGGCAAATTATTATTAAATTTATGGGCAAATTATTATTAAATTTCAAAAATTATTATTAGGCAGATATTTTTTTTGCAGGCGGCAATTTCATATTTTCGCAGGCGGACCGGACTAGCCAATGTCCACCTGCGAAAATTATCTTCGTAGGCGGACGGCCGCCCCGCCTGCGAAGATCGGCGATCTTCACAGTCGTTTTCTCACAGACGGACGGCCGCCCCGCCCGCGAAGACCGTTTTTGGCCGCTTGCGATAATGCTTTTTCTAGTAGTGAGCAAAGAAAAGAAAATATTTCCTATCTACAGTATTCCTTTAAAAATCCTCCAAGAATCCCTCAATCTAAAGAGGCCCTAAGATTTGTGGCAATAAAATTATAATCATATAAAAGTAAATCAAATGTCAATCCAATGATATTATTTTTAATAAATAAAATTCAATTCATATTTATACTAATTGTTGGTCAAATGTTTTAAAATTGAATCTTAAAATATATGCAAACCTTATATTATAAAATAGAAGGAGTAGTGTTTAAGAAGTTCAAGTTAACGTTCTTGAGAGCATGCAGAACACTAAGGAGGTGGCAACAATGGTTCAAGGGGACACTGTTTTAAACCCTCAAGGGACCCCTCGTTTTGTTTTCTAAAAACCATCGCTATGAAAAGTTCTGAAAAATACTAATAACATTCATACAATATATATATATATATATATACACACACACATACACGCCACTTCATAAAATCTTACGGTCCAAACTGAACTCACACATTAAGATCCAAAAAAGGACAAATTTAGCAAATGAATAGTAGTACTATTCATATTCAAATTTATTTTTTTTTCTCAACGTTTAGGGCGAATTTGAATTGTGTTTGATGTCACTGTACTCTATATTATAATATTTTTTAAAAAGTTATAATTATTTGCATCGAATTTAAAAAAAATACACGAGGAGACATCCTGAGATTAGAATTTATTTCCATGGTTCTGGCCATCAGGTGCACAGAACGAGGGCTTGTTGTTTAATCTTTATAGCCGATAGATGATGGGTTGTACTGAGTTTATGACGATTACTTAAGAGCAAAAACGAACTAATGAGTGTACGAAATACTACTCCTTTGATTTTATATTATTATAGGTCATTTTGACTATTTTATAGTTAAAATTTTTTAAGTTTGACTAAATTTATATAAAAATATAGTAACATTTTAAACATAAAATAACTATAGTAGTAAAATATATTAAAATCTAATTTTAATGAAACTAAATTGATGTCGTAAATGTTACTAACTTTTTTTATAAATTTAATGAAACTTAAAGAAGTTTAATAAAAAAAAATTAAAACGATTTATCATATAAAACGGATACAAAACGGGGGAGAGTAAGATGAACGTCAGCCGATTATGTTAGTATAATACTCGCGAGCAGTGATCCCGTCAAATGCCTATAAAAAGGGAGGCACGATTACAGAGTTAGTCATCACGTGGGGCAGGAAGCTTATTGCAATTTGCAAAGCGATTAAGCAAACAAATGGCTAGTGGCTGCAATGGCGGCGAGCTGCACGTCCGGGTTGTGAGCCGGCGACTCGTGCAGGCCTCCGACGAGTCCATCCAGCCTCACGTCCTCGCCGTCTCCAACCTCGATCTCATCCCGCAGACCATCCAGGTCTCCATGTTCTGCATCTACCCCAAGCCCTCCACCGGCGGCGATTTCGACGACGTCGTCGCGGCGTTAACGGCCGGCTTGCCGTCGTTGCTCAACCACTTCTTCCCGCTCGCCGGCCGCATCGCCATCAACCCTTGCTCCGGCCTCCCCGAGATCCACTGCTACAACCAAGGCGCGGAGCTCGTCGTCGGCGAGGCCGACGTGGCTCTCGCTAGCCTGGATTACGGTACGGTGGGCGCGTCGATAGGGAAGATCCAGCTGCCTTACGCCGGCGACGTGGCGCTGTCGGTGCAGGTGGTGTCGTTCGCCTGCGGCGGCTTCACCGTGGCGTGGGGCACCAACCATATGGTCGTCGACGGTAGCGCCCTGAGCATGCTCGTCGGCGCGTGGTCCGAGCTCGCGCGGTCTGGGGCGCTCGCCGCCGGAGTACGGCCCAACCATGACCGCTCCGTGTTCCGCCCGCGCGCCCCGCCGTCATACAGCGCGTCATTAAACGAGGCGTTCACGCCGTTGGACAGCGAGCGCCAGGTCAACGTCCTGACGAGCGATGAGAGCTTCGTCGTGCGCCTGTACTACATCGAGGCGGGGGACATCGTCCGGCTACGCGAGCAGGCGAGCCGGGACGACGCGCGGGCGACGCGGGTACAGGCGGTGTCCGCGTACCTGTGGAAGGCACTCGCCACCGTGGTGGGCGCACGCGACGCGCGTTGCCGCATGGTGTGGTGGGTGGACGGGCGCCGGCATCTCACCTCGCCGGAGCTTCGCGCCGCGGTGCGCAACTACGTGGGCAATGTGGTCACCTTCACGCTCGCGGAGGCCACCGTGGAGGAGATCCAGCGGAAGCCTCTGTCGGCGGTGGCGTCCATGGCACGCGACGCGATCACCGCGCCGGCGTACGACCAGCACTTCCAGGAGCTGGTCGACTGGATGGAGGAGCACAAGGCCGACCAGCAGCGGTACATCGACACGGCGAGCATCGGGCTGGGCAGCCCGGCGGTGAGCGTGACGGCGTTCGCGTCGTTCGCGGTCGACACGGACTTCGGCTTCGGCCACGCCGCGATGGCGCTGCCCACGTCCTCCTCCAGCGCGAGGCTATGCACGGGGTTCGTGCAGATCGCGGCGCGGCCTGGCGGCGACGGGACGTGGATCGCGAACGCGCTGCTGTGGCCGCGGCTTGCGGCGGCGCTCGAGTCCGACGAGCGGCTGGGCCGCATCTTCAAGCCGGTGACGGCAGAGTATCTTGGTCTCCGGCCAGCGAGTGCTAGCTCGGTTAAGCGGGAAGCCATGATCACCTCTAAAATCTGAACTCCAATAGACTTTGCCTGTGCGGGGTTCAATATTTCAGAAAAAAAAGAACACCCCCTTCCTAAATTTATACAAATTTGACTGAATTGAATAAATTTTGCTAAATACATAATAACAAAGATGTTGTTTCTTCCGCTATCTTTTGTGTTTTGCAATAATGGAGTGCATTTCTAATTAATTAAGGGACTATCTAAAAACTGTTGCAAGTTTTATGAGCAAAAACTTTCAAAGCTAACTATTATAATATAGTGTAATATAATTTCACCATAAAAATATTATAAATACAATATAACTTGTATATAAGTATTAAAAAATATTTGCAACTTTATATCTAGGTTATATATAGACCAGCAAATATGTCTGTGCGTTGCAACGGGTGAATATCAAATACATACGAATGGTTAAGATTCCCTGTGTACTTATAACACATGTGCATAAAATCTCAAATTTATACATACCTCGCAAATATCTCCAAATTTTATAGGAGAAATATCAAAACATATATTACATTATATACACATTTAGGTCGTATCTTAAATTTTGTAATACACACGAGAGATATTTCAAATTTTCTATACATTCAGAACATATTACAACATTCACAGAATTTCACAAACGGAGACCGTTACAGTTGTGACTTCACCATCCTCTGCAAAGGGGAAAATGTAAAAAGCATCCAGAAAGGGAAATAAACATGTACTCTGTAGTATCAAAATAAAAAAATTCACTCAAAAATCTTTAGAGGAATATGTTCGACTGACCATGTCTAGATCCCTCTTCAGAAAACTGCTAGCCTATAGAAACTAAAAAGAAGAACCCAAGGCATCCAGCTACTTGGTCTTATTCTTATCGGAAATGCTAAATGACATTCGAGAGAAATTTGGGGATAAAATTTTACATATTTTGGAACATTGGATCCACACCAAGATTCGTGCCTAAGCTTCTTTTCCTCAGACTCCAGCGAGCTTTCCCTCTTTTCTAGCGCCGGTGACGCCCCCAACTCCGATAGGGGACATATGGATTAGGGTTTGGGGTTGGAGTTGGGGTAGGAGGGGGATGGGGGAGGGGGAAGAGGAAGTTCCCTAGGGCTTAGAGGGTTCGCTGTGGACGGCGGAGGACCGGCGGTGGGCGTTGGACACGAGTGGGCGACAAGGCGCCGACAGCGACGTTGGAGCCGCAGGGTTGGCAGGAGGCAGTGAGTCGTTGTTGGCGGCGAAGGCAAACAACGAAATTGGTTAGGAGACAACAGCTGGTGGTGGCGGATCCGATGGATCCCCGCCGCCAGAGACGGGATAGTCAGCGACACAGGGGACTTGGCACTGCCACCTTGGGAAGAGAAGTGGGGAGGGGGAGGAGGTCGACCAGTGGGGCGTCACCACAATTACACAATACCAGATGGTACTGCTCTGCTTCCTCCTGGAGCACAAACATGGAGAGAGCACAGAAGATGGAGATATGGGGTGTTGGGTTACGATGATAGATTGACAAGAACATCTTGAGAAAAAAACATGTTCCCGAGAGTCGCGAACACGATGGTGTTATGGATATCCAAAGAAGACGTCTGTGTTGGTCGGAACATGGATTCCAGATCTAGAACCATAACATGGATTCTAGATCTAGAACCATAATAATGTTGGGCATGGGACTAATCAATCTGATTTGAAAATGGATGGGAACAAGGAAGCATCATGTGTTCCTGAACATGAGGATTCCGTTTTTGGTGTTTTTGGAAGAAAGATCAATGGTAATAGTGGATTTGGCCTCAGCTTCAGTTGGGGATGAGGCGGCAAGCAGGAAGGTAACGAGGAGGGAACCGAGCTCCTTGTCGGTGTGTGGTTTAGGGGCAGCGACTGCTCTCCTTTTCCATCTTTCATTTTTGGTAGCGATAGAGATCAGGTGAGACGTCACACGGGAGTCCGGTTCGGGTTCACTTGCTTTGGTCGAACACTGTAACGCCCTGATTTTCACGTGACGTTAAAAGCTAGTTTAAGAAAATCTTAATTTCAAAAATTTTGTTCTTTGAGTGTCGAATCTAAGTTGTGCCGTAGATCTCAATTTAAATCCCTCCTTTGTCTCAATTCTCTGATGTCAAAATTGCCTCCTTACAATTTCCCGTTCCAAAAATAATATCGAAATTCGAATTTCCTTCCTAAACCTCCACCGAGAAATTTCCCTTCAAATAATTCCAATTCAGTTGTCCCCCAAAGATTTGAGTTCTCGCTCAAATCATCTACGATTTCTCTTTGCGAAGGTCCCATGATTTCAAATCTCAGATTCGACAAATTCGAATCTCTAACCCAACCTCTCAAAGTTAATTGAAACTAGTCACGAAGTTCGAACCTTTGTATTCGAATTTTGCTCCTTAAACCCTAACCACATATTTTGTCGAATCCTTGAATTCAATCCAGTCCAAGCATCCACCTCGTAAATCCTAACCTCTTCCCTTGATTCACTGAAAATGATTCTCGAATTCGAATCTCCGCAATCGAATTTCTCTCTTAAATCTCATTTGACCAATTTCCTCCAAAATCATCCATTTCAACAATCCCTCAGAATATTGAACCGACACTCAAGCCATCTCCAAAATCTCGCTACGGAATAAAAATCCCCAAAATCAATTCTCGAATTCGAACGCAAACTCTTTTTAATTCCACTCTCTCTCCCTCCCTTTCTCTATCCATCTATTCTATCTATCTATGTATCTTTCCTTTGAATCCTCTCTGAATATTTGATCCAAATCAAATATTACTCCACCATTGAACCCAATCTCCCAAGGTCCCCTTTTTCCATTCTCCTTGAATCCCTTTCGAATACTCCTTCGAGTCCCTAAATACAAACCTTTTCCAAAAATATCATATTCCCATTTTGATGCCCTCTCCTTGATCCCCTGTTTTTTGCTCGGTTAAATTGTTAAATTCGAGTCCCGATCCCAACTCAAACCCTATCTCTCTCTATCTTCTCCTTGCAATAAATTTCTTGAATTCAATCCTTGAATTTGCAATCCAAATTTCAAATTTAAACTCTCGTCCTCATAAATACCTCTCAAATTTACCCAAATCCCAAATTTGAGTTCAAATATTCCCCTTCGAATTCAAATACAAATCTATTCCAAATAAGTATATAAAATCCTCAACTTGTGCCTTCCTTGACTCCCCCTAATCTTCATGAGTTCAAATTGTTAACAATAAAATTTGGCATATTCCATTAAAAGTGGAGCGAGATTGGCGGCATGATTTTAGCAGCCAGAAACAAAAAGATTACATTAGTTGGAGATGTATCGGCAAGCATGTATCGATGGAGGGATTTGGAGGTTGCCGATAGGTGATGGCTAGAAATCAAGTTCTTGTCTGATTCAATTGAAAAGGTTGATCAAGAAAAGGAAATTATCCAGAAGGGACCGGATTTGAGAAGGATTTTAATGTAACAGTTTATTTATTAATTAGGCGGAGTTAGTTATTTTCTTTTTGTAATTTTAGGGAAGATTAATTAGAGTCCGGTTTGGGCTTGTAATTTTTTGTTTTATCTTTAGGAAAGTTTGTGTCGTGTCCGATATGGACTAGTTTATGCTCATGGGTACAATTATGTACGGCCAAGGTCTTGTAAAAACAACAACACATCAATATACACTTTTGACGCATCGCCACCCTCTCACGAGGTTTTTATTTTCGATGAGTTCTTGTCTTCGAGTTGGGCTACATCGGTTAGGTTTGATCTCCGGCAGGAAGTAAGGTCCGTCTATAGTTGCTTATATTGGCGAGGCTAGGGCTTCCATCGGTTAAGTTCGACACTCTAAACTAGTCGATACAAGCGTTATTTTATCAAATACATTGCGTAATCTAAGTCAATAGTATGATTTACTTAAATCGGTCGATTCTACTTGGGTTTGCTGATATCGACTAAACAATTCTTGTTGATTTAGATTGATTAGTGTATCTAAACCCTGAAAAACAATCAAAGGTTTATTTAGACCTTACTATTTTGATTATAACTTTATGTTGCATCAATTAGGTTTGACCTACCAAGTGTTATCAAAGTTGTAAGAACTAACTTGCTCTTTGCTTGTCAATAAGGGTAGTATCGGGGTTTCAGCCGATCTTACTTGGTATAACTGTTTCGTTTTAAGATTGCATGTTGCCTTTAACTTAATGTGTTATATTTATCATCTTATATAAGTTTATCGACCCTTTAAATCTATTAAGCTTGCCATCAGTATCACACTGTCTTGGTGTTAACACCAGATTTTCGCAATCTACTCGGAGAATAAAGAGAAAACCGATGCAACGAAGAAGGAGTAATTCGAGTCAGATCGGTTACGCTATTGGACCAAGCCGAGTATCGAACCAAGTTCTGTATCGGACTCAGCGGTGCATCGGACCAAGTGGAGCGCCAGCAGAGGGGCTGTATCGGCCGATGTGGGTTCAATGCGGTCATCGGCTGATGGAAGCAAGAAGCCGATGGAGGCAGAGCGGGCTCGGTTTGGGCCTGAGTCAAGCTTCAAAGGGGATTGCCAAATAGGGATAAGGCCCGATTTTAGGCAATTGTATCTCTTAAATTAGTTTCGATCTAACCTATGGCAAGAGTCCGCCATAAGGATTTGTTTGTTAGTTATAGATAAAATCGTGTCCTATATGGACAATATTGTAAATCACGGGTATAAATATCCCGGTAGTTTGTACTTAGAATCTCTCTCAATTCGACAACCAAAAACACTACAGTTCAATCTACTTTCGACGCATCGCCACCCTCGCAAGAGGTTGATTTCTGGCGAGTTTTTGCTTCCCCAGAGCAAAGGTAAGAACTCGTACCCGACGATCTACATCGTCGGGGCTAGCGTGTCGTTTTAGACACGTTAAGCCCTGGCGACATGATCGTCGTTATCATGTCTTGGATGATCTTGATATAGCACCCTAATTCTATCTCGCCAGCGATAAATTCGTTTTAGGGTTTGTTGCCGACGATGGTTGAATTAGTTTGCTTATCTAGATCCTTCAAAGCATCTACCATCCCCAAAAGCGATCAATAGCTTGATTATCTTCGTGTTAGTTCTCAATTCACACTCTGAGTTGCTATCGACCTTAGTCATGTTTTGAGATCTAACTCAAAGCCTGTTTTCGATCGTAATTAAGGATAGTGCCGGGGTTTCAGCCGGTCTTACCTAATACATGTGATTACTTTATGTTTTTGTATGTATTTGCCACTTGTATGAGTGGATCGACAGACATAAATGTGTTTGTCACAGAGTGTTCTCAGGATTTCTCTGTGATTAGCACATTTATATCGACCGATCGGTTCGTACAAGTTTACACTAGAGTATTAGCTAGTACATTTACTTCCCATATCCCTCATCAGCCAATGTCATTAGATCGACATCAACATGTTGATGAAGGCCGATGAGAATAGATCTGTGTATTAATTTTATTTCATTATAACCTCAAGTAGGCCGATACAGCTTTGCTCTATCGGCTAGGCCCTCACGATGCGACATCGGCCTACCGGCCGATCGGCCATCGTTTGCTAACATGGTTTACTTGTTTATTCTTGTTGATTGCAGATCAAATCAACTGGCACGCCCTACACACACCTAGGCAAGCCATTGGACCTGCACTGGAGTTAAGCAGATCTCCCAGGCCGCCGTGGTAACGTGGAATCTGCTCTGACACAAGGGTGGGTCGAAATTCTACGCCAACACTTGGTTAGGTCCGATTTGTTGAAACTGTAGCTTGTTTAATAGATTTAATCAAAGTTGATATTTTTGTATAAGGTTATATCGGAGCTATAGCCGATACGTTATCTTTTGCTACCCAAGTTACTTCATTGATTATGATATAACTCATATAATTATTAATTCATCTGATCTTTGTTATTAGCAACTAATATTGTCTCGGTTAGGTCCGATCTATCGTAGTTGCTTATGTTTAAGAGAAAGATTGAATTAACAATTGCATGACATTTGCCTCTACAGCCGATTGTAGTTGCTTTGGGTTTAATTTGTATTTATCTGCACATCAGCTAGTATCTAGAACATATAATTGTATAACAATTGACATTAATATTGTAAATCTTATGTTAGATCGATTGTGTTCGACCTATAGAATTGGTTTTGTTAAAGAAAAAATATTAATGATTATATTAAATCTAGATCTAGTCTATGAGCAACATCTTTTATGGCATATAGCCGATTCATTCGTGCATCGGCTGATATAATACGACATCGGCATATCTGTTAACAGCGGATTTTCGTAAGCGACCCGGAGAAGGAGGAGGAAACCGAAGCAGAGACAAAGGGCTAAGTTGGAGTCGAACCAGGTCTCGTATCGGACATGGTCAGCGTATCGGACTCAATGAGACGCTGGCAGGAAGGCTGTATCGGCCGATTCGGATTTATATGGTTATTGGCCGATAGAGGTTGGAAGTTGACAAAGCCAGCGTGGGCTTGGTTTGGGCTCAGGATAAGCTTCAAGGAAGTTGCCAAATAGAGATAAGGCTCGATTTTAGGCAATTGTATCTTGTAAATCAAGTAGGTTTAGATCTAATCTGTGGCAAAAGTCTGCCGCAAAGACTTGTTGTTTGTTAGAGATAAGATTGTGTCTTACATGGACCCTGTTGTAATCTCGGGTATAAATATCCCGATAGTCTGTACATAGAAACTCTCTCACAATCCAATACAACAAACCAGTTCGATCTACTTCGGCGCATCGCCAACCCTCGCAAGAGGTTGACCTTGACGAGTTCTTGCCTTCCCGGAGCAAAGGTAAGAACTCGTTCCCGACGATCGGCATCGTCGGGGCTGGCGTGTCGCTTTAGGCATGTTAAGCCTCGATGATGTGATCGTCGTCTATCATGTTTTGGGTAATCTTGACAGGCGTCTTAATTATGCTTCGCCGACGATCTATTCGTTTTAGGGTTTATTGCTGACGACGGTTTAATTATTATGCTTGGTTAGATTGTTCAATGCATCTACCATCCCCAAAAGCAATCGACGGCTTGATTTTCTTTGTGTTAAGTTTCGATTCACACTTTGAGTTGCTATCGACCTTAGTCCTGTTTTGAGGTCTAACACAAAGCCTGCTTTCGGTTATAATTAAGGATATAACTGGAGTTTCAGCCAGTTTTATCTGATTCACGTGTTTATTATAATGTTTTCATGTGTATCTGTCATCTATATAAACGGATTGATTGATAGGAATGCATCTGTTATGGATAATTCTCTAGGGTTTATCTGTGATT
The DNA here is from genome assembly GCA_008326285.1 of Oryza officinalis. Classification (NCBI taxonomy): domain Eukaryota; kingdom Viridiplantae; phylum Streptophyta; class Magnoliopsida; order Poales; family Poaceae; genus Oryza; species Oryza officinalis. The sequence continues at coordinate 26,743,221 of BDMV01000002.1, forward strand.
GATATGTTTATATGGGTTGATTGGTTCATGTAGATTTGCACTAGAGTATTAGCTAGTGTAGTTATCTTTATTGTTCTTATCGGCCGATGCCATTAATCGACAGCAACATGTTGATGAAGGCCGATAAGATCTATGCTTTAATCCTGCTTTATCATGAGTAAGCCAATATAGCTTTGCCCTACCGGCTGGGCTATGACAATGTGTCGTCGGCCTATTGGCCGATCGGCCGTTGTTTTCTGACATGGTTTACTTGTTTCTTGTTGATTGCAGATCAAATCAACTGGCACGCTCTGCACACGATTAGGCAAGCCATGTGGACCTGCACTGGAGTTAAGCAGATCTCCCAGGCCGCCGTGGTAACGCGGAACCCGTTTGGTTGCAAGGCGGGTCGAAATTCTGCGCCAACAATATCGGCCGATCGGCTATCGTCTTCTAATATTTTTCATCGTCTATCTTGTTGGTTGCAGGATCAAACTAACTGGCACGCCCTAAACCCAAATCTTTTGCACCTTCATTGAAGTAAAGCAAATCTTCTGGGTCAAAATGTTTTGCATCATCACAAATATGAAATTTGAATTCAAATCCCACTTTAATTGCCTCTCAATTTCCTTGAAGAAAATTTTCAAGAAAAGTCTAATTTTCCTCCCTTGTTCCTTGGGCCGTCTTCTCTCGGCCGGTCCATCTCTCCGTCTCGCCCCTTCATGGGCTGCGTCGTCCCCGGTCCAGTCCACTCCGGCCTGTCTCCCCGGTCACGTGCGCCGCACGTGCCAATGGAGAGCAGGAGCGCCTCCTTCCTTATGCAGTCGCGCCTCCCTCTCACTTTCTTTCTCTCTCGCCCTAACCGCCACGCCGCTTTCAATTTTCGTCGCGCTGCCCGCCGTTTTCCTGCCCACGTGATTCCTGGCAGACCGGAGGACGAGCCAACATCATCGCGCCAGCCGCCCAGCCACGGCGACCACTATGTCCCCGCTCGGCGCCAACGGCCCCTCGTGGCTTTTTGCGCCTCCCCATTTCACTACGTCATCCCGTGGTCCTGCCCCCGCACGCTGCAAGCCGCCAACGCTTGGACGCCGCTCCCACGCGCCTCACCAGCCTAGCCACCCAGAAATGGAGAGAGGCAAGGCCCCTTTTTCCTCCTTCTCCTTTGCTTTTTCCATCCCGGGTCGTGCAACCTACCCGTGCTTCTTGGTTTCTTGTGTGAGGGAGAGGACCGTGACGCCGTCGTGCCAGCCGTCCTCGTGCCTTGAATGAACCCACGCCCTTGATGCCAATTCTGCCACTCGATCCATGACCTCCACCGCCAAACGCATCCTCGTCGTCCATCGCTCTGCTGATGCCGCTGCTGCAGCTCGCCACCCCAACCTTGACCGCACCAGCTACCCCTCGAGTTCCTTCCCCTCCAAGCTCGACGCCCAGCGCCTATAAAAGCCCAACCCTGAGCCTAATTCTTCCCCCTTTGCCTCGAGGTCCTTGGAATGGATCACTGCTGCCTTGATCCTTGCCAACCGCCGTCGCCCAGCCAATTCGTTTGCCTTTCCTGTCGAGCAGAGTCTACCGCTAGGTCACCATCCTTTACCGCCCCAAGCCCCCACCTCGATGCCTCCCTTTTCCTTCCTCGTCCGGATGCCACCCATGCAGCGTCGGCGTCGCATCTGCGCTTATGCCATTGAGCTCCGCCACTGTGTCGTCCCCGGAACGTGGCCCTCCCGCGAAGCCCGGCCGCGCTCCACCGCCGGCATCCTCGTCCTCACCACCACCGCCAATGAAGCCATTCCCACCATCAATGAGTTCTCGCCCGCCCTGTAACACCTTGATTTTTGCCTCATCAAAAAAAACTATTATATTAAAATCATATATTCAAAAATTTGGTTCTTTGATTGTATTTAGGATTTTGTGCCAAAGATCTCAATTGATTTGTTTCCTTGTGAACCCAAAATCTTGACCATGATATTTTCTTCTAAAATTAAATTCCTATGATTTGAATTTTGAAATTTGAGTTTTCCCTCCTAAATCCTTCCAAAGATTCGTACAGTTGAAATTTTGATTTCGGAATTTTTGATCATGCCGACAAATAATCTCCTTTCCAGCCATAGGGTCTAAAAATATTTATTTTTAGGCTTCTACCGCCCGACAAATATTTCCCACTCATGTACGTCTCAAAATCAACGGTCATTTCTCCCGACAAATTTAATCGCGCACCGACGAAACCGGCAAAAGTCGAGTTTTTCCTCCAATCATCCTTTTCCAAATAAAAGCCCTGTGTTCGGATTTTGGAATCCGAATCACGTCCTAAATCACTCCTCCAATTTCTATCCGTTCCAAATCATTTTGTTTAAACCTCTACTTGTTCCATTCGTTGCGACCTATTCTCAGAAGCCAAAACCCGTCCAACCCAATTTCTATCTATTCAAAAATCTCAAACAAATCATCAGAATTCATAGTCCAATTACAGTCCTTTTACAAGTTTGAAATTGTCTACAGCCCACGGGCAAGCTGGCAAGGACATTCATGCTTTTCCCTCTTTACTGAGACAAACACACTCTGTATTTGGGGCATGTGTTCCTTCAACAACCATGCATGCACACGCTCTCCCCTCTACCTCTCTGCCTCCTCATTGCTAAGCTCTCTGCAAATCCCAACGGTTAGGCACCGTTCTGTTACTTTCTCTGAGCAAGGTAGGCACCATTTTCGTCTGCTCCGCTGAGCAAAGCTGGCATCGCTCCTCTGGTGGTAGCAAAGAGGACTGTGAGGGAGTAAAAGCATGCACCTGCGTGTTTGTTGTCGTCGACCTCTCTATGAGCCACGAAGGAGAGTATAAATGTTTCCGGAAGCCCACCATCATTCGTTCATTAAGCTGTCATTCCATTTTCGTCACTTCGAAGCCGAATCGTCGAAGCCGCAGAGCTCGTCGCACCGAAGGTGGCCGACCTTCTCCTTTTTCCCCTCCGCCCTGACTTCTCTTCTGCCCAGCGCCATGCCAGCCGTTGTCGCCGCGCGTGCGCGCTGCCCCAAGCCAAGCCGCCACTAGCGCCTCCCACCCCCACCACTGGCGCAACGCCGTGCCTGCAACCCGACCGAGTCGTTGCCGCCCCGGCTCCCTCACCTTGGCCGCCTCCAGCCGAGGGCCGCCACCCGCGCGTCGCCCCTTTCTCCACCCACCGTCGCTCGACACCCGCAAGTTGTCGCCGTCGCGTACGGCCATGCTGGCCCGCAAGTGTGCCACCTCCCGACCATGCCACCCCAGCCGCGCGAGCCACGCCACCGTCGACCCGCGCCGCACCGCCGCCATCCCACGTGCCTTGCCGGGCTGGCGCCTTCCTCTCCTCTGCTCGGGAGAAGCAGAGAGCGAGAGGAAAGAAAGAGATTGAGAGAATGGGATGAGAAAGAGAGAGGAGAGAAGAAAAGAAAAAGAAAAAGAAAAATAAAAGAGGTGGGACCCACCAGTGAGACCCACTCTCTTAAGTCTCTCTCCGTGGAATTTTTATCATTTTTAATTTTATTTATTTAAAGATTTGCAAAAATAATTTTCCGTTTCGAAATATTGCAGAACTAATCTCCAATCGCCCTCTGGGAGGGCGAGATTTAAAAATCGCCCTCCCAGAGGGCGATTTTTATGACGTGGCAGACGGCCGTTGGGCGCCATCTGCCGCGTCGCCGCCTTTTTGCAAAAAAGACCCTTGCCGCCCTCGGCAAGGGCGATTTTTGACTGTTCATCAGGGGGCCGCCTGCCAAAGGGCGGCCGCAAGTGGCCCCCTGCCCTTACAGAGGGCGATTTTTGCCTTTATTTTGATTTTTTATAAAGTTAAACTATTTTCACTTTATTTAAGTAAGGTTATACAAATATAACAACATTTGTAACATTAAAAACTATCAAAATATATGTAACATTAAATATAATAAAACTAAGTTGATAATATAAATGCTGCCATTTTTTTTATAAACTTGATTAAACTTTTAAAAAGATTGATTTGAAAAAATTGAAACGACTTGTAATATGAAACATGTAACAGATAAATTGTAGTATTTTTTTGTAAAAAAACAAATTTCCTTGTAATTTGCTACTAAAACACATCAAAGCTGATCAGTTTTGTGTTCTCGATGAGAATATGGAAAAAGTGCAACTAGAACTATAGAGGGGTGTGGCAAATTTGCAGGTAGCCCTCTCGCCGCCCTTGCAGAGGGCGATTTTTGGCGTAATCTCGCCCTCTGCAAGGGCAATTTTTGGTCGGCATCCCATAAAGCCCCAATGGCCCGAGGAGGTGGTCATTTCAACCGGTCACAATTGAAGGAAAAAAAAGAGAGAGGTGAGGAAGAAGGAGAAGAGCCGCGAAGCGTTGTTGCTGTGCTTATTCGATCGCAGGTTAGTACAATATCCCGACGTATGGTTATAGTTTGTGTCGCATACTAGTGTAATTACCATGTATTTGAAATTTGTGAGTAGATCTATAGCACTTAGATGTGGACCCTAAATTTTTTGCGAGTAGATCTGTAGCACTGTGAGTAGATATGTTGAAATTTATGAGTAGATCTGTAGCACTTAGAAGTGTGAATAATTTTAGGCTAGATTTGTTGCGTACACGTTTGGTTTGTAGTAGTACTATATTTGACCGTATGAAGGGTGTTTACAATATTTGATAGTTGTTTTTTAAACTGTAGGATGCCAAGGCGTGGAAAAGCTACCAACTCAAGGTAACGTAAATCGTTTCTGTGATATTTTGTGTTATTCGTTGTGCGTGAAATGAGGAATCCTAGATTAACGGGTTAGGGTGTTTCATTTATTGTTGACTTGTAGTTATCGCCCGAAGACTGGAAATGCCTTCGACCCATTGCCTTTGCCTAGCGGTGTTCCAGTGCCCATGTGCTGGTGCGGTGATCCTTGCAAGGTAGCCAAGTCCGATGAAGAGGAGACATACATGCAGAGATACTGGATGTGTGCCAATTTTGAGTTTGAGCCAACACTTGAGATACGCCGCATTAACTTAATGGTGAGGAACTGATGTTTTCTAATAATTATTTGGTGTATTAAGTAGTGTTGAACAACTTATTTGATTAGTAAACATTGCATTTGTGACAAACCCCTCCACCGCTATGTGATTTTGAGCAGTGGATCGACACCGAGATCAAGCCGCAAAACAAGGAGCGGTTGGAGTACATGCGGCAATGGGATGCAGAGCACAAGGAGAAGATAGAGCAGAGACGCAAGGAGGAGGCCGCAGAAAAAGAGCACAAGGCTGAGGCGGAAAGGAGGCGTGTTGCTGCGTACAGGGAGGAGCGGGAGCGGAAGCTTGAGCGTGCGCGGCGAGCGAAGGCAGCAATGGAGGAGAATCCCGATGCGCAGAGGAAGGGAAAGTGGCCTCGTTGCACTCAGTAGTATGCACGAGTTGGTAGTTGTATGGTGTATCGATGAATAATGTTGCATAACCTCGCAACGTGTAGCGAACTAACGAACTTGAAATGTTATTTCGCGTGTCTTGCATTTTCCCTTCCCTTCTCGCCGTTGTACTCCATCTGTGTTTCGCATTCACTTACTTTGATAGCGACCAATCGTAGCCCTCTGTTACGCGCCGAAAGTTTTTCGTCGTTTCGTTGAGTAGATGTAGCGAATGACATGAAATGTTTTCGTGACATATGAGTGCGGCGATCGAATAGAGTTATATACAAAGAGGTAACACAAAGTTACTAACTGTAAATATTACAAACATGTAGCACTAGTAGCCTACTGGCGAGGCCTCTTACCCCTACCCCTCCTAATGTGCCCCTGAGAGTACGTCAGCCTCTCAGCGGGCACGGCACGACTAGCGCGGACATCTGGTGCGGGTGTGTGCTGCGGCTGCTCCTGGCTCTGTGGTGGTGGTGCTCCACCAAGCTAAGAGGCGCCAAGAACGTCCTGCTCTGGGTCCTCCAGGTCGTCGAAGTCGTTGCCCTCACCAGACCCGCCCGCACCGGACCCGCCCGCCTGCGACGAAGACTCGCCCGAACGGAAAATCTCCGCCGGGTAGTATCGTCTTGCAGATGTCAAAAGTTAAGCAACATTCCGCCCGAATAGTACGTTTGTAGCACTCATCGGAAGATGCTTGCTCACCTGGCGGCTGACTGAAGGGAAGAGGGACAGACGAACCGCTCGCTCGAACAAAGGCCGATGTGCTGGGCGGAGTCGCGAACGGCCGAGGGATCGACGATCCACTCGCTCCAGCAGAGTGTCCTGTCGGCAGCGTCGGACCTAGTTGACATTCAGTTTGTAATAACATGGCGAAGGTTTTGCATAGTGAGAAGGTACAGAACTAACCTGTGGACGCACTAGCACCGTGCGATGTCGATCCTGGTGTCGGGCCGCGTGGACGTGGAACAGCAGCTACCGGTGGAGGTACCGCGTCCACGGCTGAAAGACAAGAGAGGACGCGCAAGATCGAACGCATCTTCATCTGCATCCGCTCGAACGTCGCCCTCTGCTCAACGTCGTTCAGGTGCAGTCCAGCGTCCAACCTCAGCATCACCGCTTTGATGTCGGCGTTCATGGCACGTGCAGCGTCGACCTGCGTGAATCATTATTAATTAGGTTTGTCAGTCTCATATGTACCAACCGCGTAGTACGAAAACAAGAAGTCCAAGAAACATGGACGTACCCCCAGGAAGTACTCCTGGTCACGGTGCACGGGGTAGGTGTCCCTGACACCTGCCTGGTGTAGCTGTGGATGACGTAGTCACCTCACGAGAACGCCTAGGGTGTGGTCGCCTCATTGTTGTTCCTTCTCCCGATGGACGGCGGCCATCGGTTGCCTGTCCAGATAGATCAGAACTTGGGACGGTTGGAGATTGTGAATTCTTCGGGCATTTCTTGTAAGTATGCCTGCGCTCATCGCATTTGCTGCACCGTAGAGTCCTCCCCCTGCCTCCGACTCGTCCATGTCGTTTCTGATGCGTCTCGATTGACGCCGGCCCTTTTTCAGCCTTAACTTCAACGGATCTGGAATGTAGAACACCTGTGGCCTCAGAGTTGTATAAGATTCAGATATCCCGAACCTATATATCTCCTCCTTCCATGTATGAAATATTGCTTCTTTCCTGTAGTAGGGTGACACATAGATATCGGGAAGTATGCCACAATCCCCAGCTGCTGCAAGTATGTGTGAGCAAGGCAGATGTCTAAGCTTGGGCTTCATGCAGCTACAACTGCAACCGCCCTCCGCATGAAGCACACATTCCTGCACAGTTTGAACGCGGTTGATGCCGCGCCTTCGCCTGTCCACACACATTATCTCGTACCTATGAACTTGGGTACCTTGGGGAATAACTCTGTGCTTCATAGCCTTTGCTATTTTATCTTGCATATACTTTGTCAACACACTCCCAAATACAATGTTGTTATCTTGCATCGAAGGGACAATTTTCTTGTATCTATCCCTGAAGTATGCCTGAGTGCCATGAAGGATAAATTCCACAATACCGACCAGTGGGAGTCCTCGCACTCCTCGCATCACCCAGTTGTACACCTCTGCCAGGTTGGTTGTCATTATACCATACCGAGACCCGTCAGTGTCATACAACAGAGACCACTTTTCTTTCGGTTCATTCTCTATCCACTGCGAGAAATTATGTATTGATGATGCCGACCTTCTTCTCATTGTTGGCGGGTCATCATGTAGTGGACCAAGAGGTACTGGAGGATCGTCATCCTGTGGCCGACGAGATTGCTCGTCGGTTTGCTTTGTTGTCAGCTCATCCAACCTCCTCCACAACTCATTGAATTTTTTTCTCTTGATTTTGACCACATAGCCTCTTAAATAGATCCATCAGGTGCTTGTTCTTGAATTGCTTGTAGAAATTGGCTCCCATATGACGCATGCACCACCTACTCCGAACATCATGCCACCTAGCTGGAAGTCCCCTCTCCGGCCAACCATTCTGCAGGTAGTCAATTGCCTTCAACATGCCCGCATGACGATCATGAATGAGGCAAACATTGGGCCTCATACGCACGACTTGGCAGCGAACTCTCTCCAAGAACCAATACCAGCTTTCGGTGTTCTCACTCTCGACAATTGCAAATGACATAGGTAACACCTGGTTGTTCCCATCGGCTCCAATCGCCGTCAGTATCTGACCTCTGTATTTGCCTGTCAAGAAGGTTCCATCTATGCACAACACAGGGCGACAGTGCACAAATGCGTTGATGCAAGCACCTAGCGAGAAAAAGGCTCTTTGCAGCACGCTCTTGCTCGGGTCATTAGACAACGGAAAGGTCTGAATGTCATAATAGGTATTGGGGTTTCTCTAAGCAATGGTGCCTAACAGACGAGGCAAGTTATCATAGGATGCTTCAAATGTGCCATACCTCATCTCCAAAATCTTTTGTTTCGCCCTCCAAGCCTTGTAGTAGCTTATAGTATACTTGAATTTGTTTTCAATGTGCCTAATAATGGAGCCCGGTTCAAAGTCCGTGTTACAAACCACATCGCTGTACATCTCACCAAGTCCCCTGATGAACAGTGAAAAAACGCCCTCTGTAAGGGCGGCAAGGGACTAAAACGCAAAAAATCTGCGACGCGGCAGACGGCGCCCAACGACCGTCTGCCACGTCGGAAAAATCGCCCTCTGGGAGGGCGATTTTTAGAACTCGCCCTCCCGGAGGGCGAGAGGAGATTATTTCTGCAATATTTTAAAACGAAAAATTATTTTTGCAAATCTTTAAATAAATAAAATTAAAAATGCAAAAAATTCCTCTCCGTGAGCCCTCTTGACTTGAAGACTTTGAAAAAGTCTACATCACCTCCCTCCATTGGTCCACCCGACTACAAGTCTATATTGCATTCCTCACCTTTCGTTGGGCCAAGCCCAAGGAACCAATCCCCTATAGAAGTCTATAATGCTAACTCCATCCAAATTTCGGGCCGAGCCCACCAGCCCCCCTTCTCACCAAGTCCATATTATATCCCTCCACACCCCAAGCCCATCCTTGGAAGTCTATATTGCACTTCTCCTTTATCTCTTGGCTAAAGCCCAAACCCACCTGAGATAAAGTCTGAAATACCTCCCTCTCAACATCACAGCCAAGGAATATCCTTGGGAATATTCTTTTTCAATTTAATAAATCTTTTTTTCACATTTCAGCAAATCTATTAATCTCCCAAAATTCATATCTCTCGAACCATAAGTCCGATTGACTTTGTTCGACTTTCATAATTTTTCTAAAAATGAGATGTATACAATGGAGCTATTAGTTTAAAATTTTGGATGTTTTTCTCTTTTCTATCGCATACTAGATGTTCTAGAGATGCAACGGACGCGGATTTTCTCGAAGATTTGAAGACCAACAATAAGGCAAGCCACTCTTCGATCATATTACTCCTAGTTTATAAAATGTGTTGTTTGCAAGATTGCATGCGTAGCGTACACAATTAATTTGATCGACCATCAGTCTACTAGCACACGACCGACGGACCAACCTATATAGTTGCATTACTTCTGTAGGACCTTGTTAAACTAAACCCATGTCGCTCCACCACAGTAGTACCCCGATACTTGGTGTCCACTTGCACCACTCTTTTATATCAGGTTTTTACATGGTTATCGATGTGGAAAAACTTGGGTTGTGAAAGGTTTATAAAACCTGACTCGGGGAGTCGGTGACTTTGAAAATAAAAAGATTTTATGGGAGAAAACTTGTGGTGCGTATCCTCTCCTGTGTGATTTGGTTTCGTAGTCACGCATAAGGACCAATTTCTTTGGGTTTTACATCCGAGCATCTCATGGTATGACCACACGAGTAGAATGGGATGCCCCTAGATGAGTAACTAGCTGAAACATAGGTGTCTAGCATGTTGGCAGTTGAGGAGCAATGGTATGGTGAAGTATACGGCAATCTCCTGTAGTAGGGATGTGTTGGGGTCCATATAGTGGGGCTTGAGTAGATGAGGGCCTGAGCTTAGCCTGATGCTTGGTGGAGAGATTCCACCCATCTGTGTGACACGGGACATTTATGGGTTGGCTAGGGAAAAGCCTTGTCACGAACTTCCGGTACCGGCCAGTATCGATGTAATCTTCGTGTCTTATGGGTGAAAGAGTCAATTAGGCCTAGAGGGGGGGTGAATAGGCTAATTGAAAAACTTAAGTAAATGTGGAAGCAAGAATTTTTGGAATTTCCAAAAATGATTTTCGGAAGTTCTGAAAATAGCAGAGTAAGCACACTTTAAAGCAAACTCTAGATCTATTTTCGGAAGTTCCGAAAATAGTTTTCGGACAACTCCGAAAATTTCCAGAACGCAGAAACTGAGCAGAAACATTTTCTTAGAAATGATTTTGAGCACTTTCATCACTCCTCATATGTCAATGCATCATCCCTCTTAATAGTGCGGTTTTCCTAATGACCCAAAGAGATGAAAATAAACAATACAACTTTTGATCATTGCCGTAACTCATGATTTTCTCGTATTCTTTGAGTTATGCATTGCGCTACAAAACGTCACGGACTAAAAATCCTTCACATTCACTTAAATAAAATTGTTAGTCCTCTCTAATCGCATTGTCATTAGTCATCAAAACAATTAGGGGCCAAGATGCACTTTCAATCTCCCCTTTTTTGGTGATTGATGACAACACGATTAGATCACAATAGAGTGTGAAACAATATAAAGGTTTTGGTGTAAGATTTTAGTGAAAAACTCCCCCTAGAAGTGTGTATTATAGGCAAGTGGAGAGCTCTCCCTAAAACCTTGCATTCACACTTAAGCTCACAACAAGAATCACTCTATGACTTAATCACCATCACATAACAAATGAACAGAAATGAAAGCATTGCATCACATGGACAATTTGCATAAAAGACATTTCATCACAAAATCACACATAAGCAGTCATTAGGGACTTACATAAAAGCATGAAAAATATTACAATAACTCAAGTTTTACACAAATTTTACCCCACACAAAGTCTCATACATAAAAAGATGCCATCAAAGTTCGACCAAACTTGGAACAAAAAGAGATAGATATTTAGATAGATATTCTCCCCCTTTGGCATCAACACACCATAAAAGGGAGAAAATGGGGCGACGACGGCTCACACGAAGGGTGCTTGGGGAGGATCCTCTGGAGGAGGAGGAGGAGGATGGCCATAGCCAAAGAAGTCGTGGTCCGGAGGAAGTCCTGCAAATGGATCCTCTATCTCCTTCTCAGACTCGTCAGGCTCCGCCTCAAAGCCCGGAGGGGAAGGAGGGACATCCACCTGAAGATGCTGGTTCAGCTGTGCCTGCATAGTTTTGATGCGTCGGGCCGTCTTCTTGACTTCGTTTCGCGCTTTGCGGTTCTGTTTAGCCTCTGCAGAGCAAAGGCCAAACAGACTCCACAAAATGCGAAACAAAGGAGACGACACACGACGAGCCATAGAAGCAGACGGCTGAGGCTGAGTCGAGGAGGAGGGGATGTCCCCAGCGGCAGCAGAAGTGCAAGCCCTGGAGGGGCGATCAGCCTTGAGCAGGCACAAGTGAAGCTGAGGGTGAGGCATCTCATGCTCAAACTGCAACTGAGTGACGGACTCGATCATCCACATGAGATGAGTAGCATAGACCAAACCCTTCTTGTATTGAATGGATGCCAAACGAATTTCCTCCCATACAAAGTTGAAAACATGGAAGGGCTGGGAGGGAGGATTGAACCTGAGCAAGACATTCCGGGAGAGATGGTTTATGCTGCTAGCATCACCATCCTTGGGCACAAGGGACCGGCGCATCATCCGGTTGAGATAGGTGTGAAAGGGCTTAAGACCCTCAATCTTGCCCAATACACCATCAGGAAGGTACAGAGGACAAAGCTCAGTGTTGAGGGGAATCGGATGATCATGCAGGTTGGTGAAGTGGCGCATCCAGTGCAAATCAAAACCCCAAAGCTCAGCCAACCTCTCATATGTAATCGAGTACCAGGAGCCCTGAGTCATCCAATGCACACCATGATGACGATCAAAGTACACCGTGGCATAGAATTGGGCAATGATCTCATTGCACCAAGGCTGTTGAAGAGTCATAAAGGCTTGGACTCCCATCTCTTCATAGACGGCAACAACTGTGTTGAGGACAGGATCATCATGGGCTAGCAGCTCCTCCCAGTTTATCCATTGCATTTGCACAGAGGGGTTAGACTTGGGCTTGATGACAGATTCATAGAAATCTTGCTGAAACAGAGTCCAAAACCGTGCATCAGAGGCCGATCGGCGACTGGAACGAGGATCCTCATCCCAGTGAGGAGCAACCACCTTGGACTTCATCCACCAGTCGCGCACCTGGCGCACCACGGCAGGGTCCCGCTTGGGCGTGTGAATGCGAAGAGGCCCAATGGGGACGGCGGGAATGTGCGGCGACGTCTGAGGTTGCTGAGACGAGCCCTCACCAGTAGACTGGCGAGGTTGCCTCGAGGAACCCGCAGCGCCGTGCGATTGAGTCGACCGGCGTGGAGGAAGAGTGCCGCCCTTGGCCACCCGCGTCACTTGAGGACCCGTGTCCTCTGCTCCGGACCAATCACTGTCTGAATCCTCCAGAGAGGATGGAGTAGGAGAACGATCCCGTGGATGCTTGGACCTACGAGAGGCAATCTTGAGACGAGGCATCCTAGAGGCAAAAAGGAGATAGACAATGAGTGATAGAAGACAAGGAAGTGAACTACAAGTGATTGGAGGCAACATCATGCGAATACCGAGGGGGGAGGGCTCGGGTAGCAATTTTTGGAATTTCCAAAAATTATTTTCGGACATGTTCGAAAAAGGCTGACCGAACCCTAAATCCTAGATCCCGCACAAATCCACCAACAAAAACTTTTGAAAGTAAATCTACAAGAGCTATGGCACTAGGGGAACATCTCCACCGAAGGGAATCAACCGATTCAAACCGAGGAAGCAAAGGATTTGAATTGAAGAAGGATACCTGAAGAACACGAAGAACGAGTGAAGAACGTGGTAGAGAACGACAATGTAGCCTCCGCAAGAGCCCCCAACCGTGCTCCCGTAAGGAGGAGAGCGCCGAGGAGTTGCCGGAGAGGATTTGGTCGCCAGTGGAGAGGAGGAGAAGGGGAACCCGTGGGAAGGAGAGTGAAAAAGGGAGAAATAACCACGGGTGGAAGAAGATAAAAGGTTGCCCGGCTCTGCAATTTTTCGAAAATTCCGAAAAACGTTTTCGGAATTTCCGAAAAAAACAGAAGGAAGTTTGGACTGCAACTTTTCGGAACTTCAGGAAAATTTTCGGAATTTCCGAAAAAATGCAGAAAACTCAGGATTTGGAAGGAATTGGCCGGAATTTTGAGGAAACCTTTTCGCAACCATTTTGAATTTATTTTTTGTTAAAAGGAATTGCACCGGGAATTTTGAAGAACAACATTTTCACAATTTTTTTGAGGGGAATATTGGAAAGGATGGTTGGTCGAACACTTTGGCTCCCATTTGAACTTGTGATTAGCACACAAGCAAGCACACAAAACAAGCCACAAGTCAAATGGGTTGATCCAAGGATCAAAAAGAGAGTAAATTACCATGAGACAAGATAATTCACCCTCGAAAGAGGAAATGTGTGAATCTATCTTAGATTGTGCAAGGATCAAAATTCATTGAAAAATGAGATCCCCAAACACATAGATTCAATTTATCCACACAAAAAAAATGACTAGTGTCCATCCATGAATTGAATGTCCATTTTGTCACAAAGTGATAAACAACCCTATTCTAGCAAACAAAAAGCATGCAATAGATCAATCGACATTCCGAGAATCCAAGATATTTAGTTCACTCCTCAACTCACAAAACCTTGCTTCATCTAGAGGCTTGGTAAAATTATCCGCCAATTGTTTGTCGGTTCTCACATGTTGAATGTCTATGTCGCCTCTTGTGGAATGGTCTCTCAAGAAGTGGTGGCGAATATCAATATGTTTAGTTCGGGAGTGTTGGACGGGGTTGTTGGCTATGTTGATGACACTCTCATTGTCACATAGGAGTGGAATTTTGCTCACATTTAGGCCATAGTCTCTCAAGGTTTGTTTCATCCAAAGAAGTTGAGCACAACAACTCCCCGCCGAAACATATTCCGCTTCGGCGGTGGATAGGGCGACAGAGTTTTGTTTCTTAGAAGACCAAGAAACAAGGGAGCTACCCAAGAATTGACAATTACCCGATGTGCTTTTCCTATCCAATTTGCACCCGACATAATCCGCATCGGCATAACCAATGAGGTTGAACCTCGCTCCCTTAGGATACCAAAGACCAAGGTTGGGTGTGTGCACTAAATATCAAAGGATTCTCTTCACGGCCACAAGATGATATTCTTTCGGAGCGGCTTGAAATCTTGCACACAAGCATACACTAAGCATGATATCGGGCCTAGATGCACAAAGATAAAGGAGTGTGCCAATGATGGAACGATATACCTTTTGGTCGACGTCTTTACCTTGTTCTTTGAGGTCTAGGTGCCCATTTGACGGCATGGGTGTGTGAATTGGTTTTGCGTTCTCCATGCCAAATTTCTTGAGCATGTCATTCAAGTACTTTGTTTGGCAAATGAAGGTTCCTTCCTTGAGTTGCTTGATTTGAAGGCCGAGGAAGAACTTCAATTCACCCATGATGGACATCTCAATGTGCTTGGTCATCATTCTACTAAATTCTTCACTAAAAGACTTGTTAGTAGAGCCAAATATAATGTCGTCGACATATATTTGGCGCACAAAGATAACATTGCCATGTCTCTTAGTAAATAGAGTAGAATTGGCTTTGCTAATCTCAAAACCGTTTTTCACAAGAAAATCACGAAGGCATTCATACCAAGCTCTTGGGGCTTGCTTAAGCCCATAGAGCGTCTTGTGAAGTTTATAAACATGGTTAGGATACTTTGGATCTTCGAACCCCGGCGGTTGCTCCACGTATACCAACTCATTAATTGGACCGTTGAGGAAGGCGCTCTTCACGTCCATTTGGTAGAGCTTGAAATCAAGGTTAGTGGCAAAGGCTAATAAAATGCAAATTGACTCAGGCCTAGCTACAGGCGCAAAGGTTTCACCAAAATCCAATCCTTCGATTTGGGTGAACCCTTGAGCCACTAACCTTGCCTTGTTTCTTACCACCATGCCGTTCTCATCTTGCTTGTTCCGGAAAATCCACTTGGTACCTATCACGTTTTGCCTTGGTCTCTCCACCAATGTCCACACTTCATTCCGTGTGAAGTTATTCAACTCTTCTTGCATCGCCATCACCCAATCCGAATCATCGAGTGCTTCTTTGTCACACCCTGAGGTTCTCCCAAATCGTAAAAATTAAATTTAATAATTTATCTGAGAAATTGTTGAATTAAATCTGGAGAAAAACCCAATTAAATAATGCATTAAAGAAGTGGAAATGGCAAGGTGGAATTTTTCTTGAGTTCCCCATGTCAAAATACATTAACAGGATTTTTAGTGGAATTTTCAGAGCCCTAAAAATAATTTTAACTAATTAAAAACCCTCAAGCGCAATAAATAAATCCCTGGGAAATCTTTTTTTCTTTTCTTTTTCCTTTTCTTTTTCTTTTTCCCCTTCCCGGGCCGTCGGCCCTTTTTCCCCTCGGCCCAAGCCGAGCGCCGCTCCCGCGCGCTCCTCTTTTCCCTCCCGGACCGGCCCAGCCGACCCAGGCCTTTTTTCCCCCCCGGCCCAAGGCCGCCGCGCCTCCCCGCGCCCCTCCCCTTCCCGGGCCGGCCCAAGGCCACGGCCCGAGCCGCCCGGAAGTCCGCCGCGCCTCCCTCGCGCCGCGCCCGCTGACGCGTGGGCCCGCGGCCGAGTCGTCTCCGACTCGGCCGGCCGCCGTGCCGCCCGCGCCGCCGCGTTTCGCGGGGAGTCCGCAACCGCCGCCGCCCGTGCCCTAGCCGGCCTCCTCCCCTATTTATTTCCCTCCCCCGAGGCCGCCGCCCCTCGTTTTCCCCCCTCCGCCGCCGCCCTAACCCTAGCCCGTGCGCCGCCGTCGCCGAAGCCGCGCCGCCGCCGTTTTCCGCCGTCGGTAAGGCCGCCGCCGCCGTCCTTTTTTCGCCCTCCCCTCTCGGCGCCGTCGCCCGCCGTGCGCCTCCGGGCCGCCGTGCCGCCCGCGCCACCGCTGCCGCGTGCACCCGCCGCTGCCCCGCCGCCTCCCGTGCGCCGCCGCCGCGAGCCGCCGCCGCGAGCCGCCGCCCCGCCGCCGCCCGCGCCGCTCGGCCCAAACCCTAGCCGCCGCCGCGCGCCTCAGCCGTCGGATCGGCCACTCGGGCCGATCCCGACCGCCCGCTCCCGTCCCGCGTGGCCGCCACGTGGGTGCCGCGTGGCTGCCGTGTCGGCGCCACGTGTGCGCCACGTGGTGCGGAGCCGCCGCCGCGGCTGACGTCAGCCCTAGCCGCTGACGTCAGCGATGACGTCAGCCCTAGCCGCTGACGTCAGCAATGACGTCAGCCTTAAGGGTTATTGCGCAATAATTAATTAAGGTTTTTTCTGTTTTAGTAAAAACACAGATAACTTCAAAAATTCATAACTAATTCATCCGGACTCCGTTTTAGTCCGTTCAAGTCTCAGAAAATTCATAAAAATGCAGAGAATCCATTAAAAATAGTTTTATTCTTTGTTTCAGTAGACTTATAGCATGTATTGTTGTTTGCTTTGTTTGTCGTGTAGATTCCGGTAATTCCGATTCTCCGGTTTACTTCGAAGTCGTTGCCGAAGTCGACCCAGCGCAAGAGCAAGGCAAGTCATACTTATTCATTTGATCATGTTGTACCTAAATTGCGAAACAGTCTTATTTTTCTCTAAATACTGCATTGTTTTATAATGTCATTTATGGGATAGTTTACCCATTGTACTCAACCTTATATTGTGATTACCTTATTCCTTTGATAGCTTGGGAAATAATTTGAATAGTTGCTACAATAGAACTTGCTTAGCCCTGCTTAGAAACAATAGCTCACAATTGGGTTGTTTAAAGCTTCATTAATACTCAATGATGGTTATTTCATGTTGGCTCGCGATGGTTAATCGTGGGTGAGTTAATTAAATGTTTCAACTAAAATATTGATTAATGGTGGGTTGTGAGCACATGGTTTTGATGGTCGTGCTCATGACAATTAAGGACCGGTTCGCGGGAAACCCTGGAAGAAGAACCGTGCGTACCACAAGCCAGCGTGGGCAACGGCTGGACTTGAAGTGTAGCTTTCCTCTAGCCGACGTACATTGGTTAGGGTGAGCGTGATGGAGTTTGGATGGGCCCGGCGAGGGTCTATGCGGCTACTGGATTCACCAAGGCTCGAGGGGGGGCTGCCCACTGCCTTTTGAGGAGTGGGGGCGAAACCCGAGGTGGTACGATTGGTTAGAGGGGGTTATGCGAAGGGTCCTGTCACAGCTCCTTTTCCAGTGTACCGTGGTGGTATGTTGGCGCACAGTAATGTGTTGTAGGACTGTGTCTTGTGGGTACAGATGTACACCTCTGATCAGAGTAAAACTATTCGAATAGCCGTGCCCGCGGTTATGGGCGATCAACCAGATTCACCGTGATTAGTTGAACTCTTAAATAATTTGACTTAATGGAAATGGTTTAGTTCAGGTGGATGGTTGGGCCTGTCGCAACGTGGTGTAGCGTTGGACAGTGATGGTTTAATTATGACTAATTAATTCAACTGTTTTACTGTTTTCAACTATTGTTTTTAAATGCGTATTTTATGCAAAATAACCATTGCAGCTCTCCTTTGTTATTACTTGCATCATTATTTTCCTTTCCGGTATGACTTGTTGAGTACAGTGGGTAGTACTCAGTCTTGCTTTATTTTTCCCCACACCAGAGTTGGAGGTTGTTTCAGAGGAAGACTTTTCAGAAGGGTAGGCTTGTTGCTACCGTCGAGGATTGTCTGTGGTTTGGAGTCGCTACGTTGCGAGTGTTTAGTTTTTTTTTTTTTTTAGATTAGTTGTTTCCTTTTTCCGCTGCAGTTTTGTAAGAGATTTTTATTGTTTTGTAAGACGTGGATCTGTATGGCAACTTTGTCATTTGTGTACCCTGGCTGGTCCTGGACAGGGATTTTAATACACAATTTGCTTTGGAAATTCTGGTAGTGAATTTCTGGGCGTGACATTCTTCTACCCTTAGTGGCTCAATGGAAGACACAAAAGAGTAATGTTCACAAAAATTTGCAACTCAAGATTTAGTGGATACTCCCTTGTTGATATCACCTAGAATGTTGTCGGTGGGGTGATCTCGTTGAATGCTTTGGTGTATCCTTGGGCGTGCAAGGTTGATTGGTGAAGATGGCACGTGCTCGTCTTCTTCACCATGACGCTTGTGTGAAGGTGAGGGATTGTTGGCTTGGGTTGATGTAGATGACTCCACTTGTGTTGAGGAAGAGACCCCTTGTTGTTGCTCCCTAGGACGAACATCTCCTAGAGCCAACCTCTTGATAGCTTCGCTTGGGTCCTCTTCTTCATCTAACACATGTGAGTCAACTTGCTCTACTTGAGAGCCATTAGTTTCATCAAATGTCATATCACGCGCGATCTCAACAATACCAGAGATTTTGTTGAAAATGCGGTATGCGCACTCATTTGATCCATACCCAAGCAAGAACCCTTCATCCACTTTAGGAGCAAACTTTGATGATCTCGCTTTCTTGTTAAGAATGTAGCACTTACTACCGAAAACACGAAAGTAAGAGACACAGGGCTTGTTACTGGTAAGAAGCTCATAAGGAGTCTTCTTAAGAAGGCGGTGAAGATAGAGGCGGTTGGTAGCGTGGTATGCGGTATTGATCGCTTCGGCCCAAAAACGGTCCCATGTCTTGTATTCATCCAACATGGTCCTCGCCATCTCGATGAGAGTCCTGTTCTTCCTCTCGGCTACTCCATTTTGTTAAGGTGAATATGGAGCCGAGAACTCATGCTTGATGCCTTCTTCATCAAGGAAGCTCTCCATGCACGTGTTCTTGAACTCTTTGCCATTATCAATTCAGATGTTCTTGATCTTGAGCTCGAACTCATTTTGTGCTCTTCTTGCAAACTTCTTGAAGATAGCTTGAGTCTCACTCTTGTCATGCAAAAAGAACACCCACGTGAAGCGTGAAAAGTCATCAACAATAACAAGACCATATTTGTTACCTCCGATGCTTAGATAAGCAATGGGTCCGAAGAGGTCCATGTGGAGAAGCTCCAATGGTCTTGTAGTCATCACATTCTTGACCGGGTGATGAGCTCCAATTTGCTTCCCTGCTTGACATGCGCTACAAACTCTATCTTTCTCAAATTGAACATTTGTTAGTCCAAGGATGTGATCGCCTTTTAGAAGCTTGTGAAGATTCCTCATACCAACATGGGCTAGCCTCCGATGCCAAAGCCACCCCGTATTGGACTTAGCCACTAAGCATGTCTCATGTTTGGCTTTACTTGAAGAAAAGTCCACAAGATAAAGCTTTCCCTTGAGAACACCCTTAAAGACTACCGAGGAATCATTCCTTCTAAATACGGTCACATCAACATCGGTAAAAAGACAATTGTAACCTAAGAAACATAATTGAGAGACGGACAGAAGATTATAGTTTAGGAACTTTACCAAGAGGACGTTGGAAATGGAAAGATCATTGGAGATTGCGATCTTACCTAATCCCATTACCTTTCCCTTTCCATCATCCCTGAAGACTATGTTCTCTTGGGATGTGCTGTTCGAATCAAGAGATGAAAACATTGATTCTTCTCCGGTCATGTGATTGGTGCATCCACTATCAATCACCCAACTTTTTCCACCGGAGATATAGTCCTACAAGAGATCAATTTCTAGTTTTAGGTACCCACACTTACTTGGGTCCTCTCATGTTAGTAACAAGTGTCTTGGGCACCCAAAGCACTCTCTTGATAGAAACATTCTTGCCCCTTGGACCAACATACTTAGCAACAACACGACCATTTGCATTCTTCCTAAGAACATAAGATGCATCAAAAGAACAATGTGAAGCACAATCATTAGGAAGGATACTTTTAGCCTTAACAAAGTTGCTAAGACTTTGGGGCTTCTTGATCATCACACTCTTGTCCAGCTTTCCTTTTGGTGGAGGAACATACCCAAGACCTTCGTGATTGAAGTTGTCCCGTTGATAGCCTAGGTACTCCTTTAGGGCCTTACTACCCATATGGCACTTGAGAATGCCATTGTGAAGGAGTCCCATAAGCTTCTCATTTTACTTTTGCAAAGCACTCAAAGATGTAGAATTAGTAATACAAGCATCAATATCAATGTCCTTACACCTAGCACATGATTCATTGCTTGGGGCAATCTTAGAGCAAGATACCTCACTAGGGATAGAGACACTATTCTTTAAGGTTTCGAACTTCTCTTCAAGGGAGAGGTAAGCTTTGTCCAAGCCATCCACTCTCTCTTGAAGTTGAGCATTCGCCACCTCAAGATTAGCGTGAGATTCTTTGGTTTGCTTGTAGAGCCTTACCAAGGACTCATTTTTATCTCACTCCTTAGCAAGCTCAACCTTGAGTTCATGAGTTCGCTCCTTCTCACGAATGAGCAACTCTTGCCTCTCGAGGGTAGCACATTGATCCTCGATTCTCCCAAGCAACTCACTCAAGTGCGGTATTGATTTTTTAGTTATGGACTTGAACAAGTCCTCATCCATAACCTCATCCTCCTCGTCACTAACAAGATCAACATTTAAGGACTTGAGAAAAGAAGGTATCTCAGGCTCCTTTGCCATGAGGCAAATGGGAGCATCGTCATCACTTGAGTAGTTGAAGAGCCTAGGTGTAGGAGGTGATGTAGGCTTGACGGCGAAGGTGGCCACTCCCTCATCATCACTTGAGCTTGACTCGGAATCAGAACCGAATATCATCCCAAGGTGAGCTTGGCCATGTCGCTCACGCTTGCTATGCTTGGGCTTCTTCCTCTTGTCGCCCTTCTTCTTCTCTTCCTTGAGATTTGGACAATCGGCCATGAAATGTCCGGATTCATGACACTCATAGCATTTCCTCATGGAGTGCCTCCCACTTGACTTGTCGATGGAGCGCTTGGAAGAACTCCCCTTGAAGAAGCCACTTCGCCTCATGAACTTCTCAAATTTCTTAACGAAGAGAGCCATCTCTTCATCATCAATCTCTGCCTTGCTCTTGCTCTGGCGATTCTCTTCTTCTTCTTCCTTCGCCTTCAATGCCAAGTCTTCCTTCTTGATGCTTGTGGTTGAGCTTTGGTTGATGTATTGGATGACCTCCTTGGATTCTTGCTCAAGCATGTCATGGGCAAGAATGCGTCTGAGCAAATCATGAGGTGTGAGAGTCTTGTAGTCCGGACGCTCACGAATGATGGTCACCAAGGTAGAGTTCCTTGGAGTGATTGCTCGAACCATCTTCCTGACCACAACCTCATCGGTCATGTCCTTGGAGCCAAGCCCCTTGATCTCATTGACAATCTTACTCAACCGATCATACATGTCGCTCGGGCTCTCACCATCCAACATCACAAACCGCTCAAATTGCCCCTTGAGAATCTCCACCTTGGACTCGCGAACACTATCCGTGCCTTCATGCAAATTCCGAAGCGTGTCCCAAATCACTTTGGCACTCTCAATGCCGTCCACACGGTTGAACTCACTTCCACTCAAGGCGCTAAGTATTGCATTAGCGGCTTGAGCATTCTTGTGCTCGTTCTCGTCGTCCTCCTTGGTGGGATCCTCGGGGTTCTGCAAAACATAGCCATTTTCGACTATTCTCCAAATAGATGGGTTAATAGACTTCAAGTGCATCTTCATCTTATGTTTCCAAGCGGCATAGTCCGTACTATTGAAGTACGGAGCTTTACCGCTATAGGTGCTCACATAAGATATAGATGTAGAGGAGTAGTCATAACGGATCTTAGCTCCCTTATCACCCTTCTTGCCATCCCTTGTTTGACCCGACATGATCTCTCCAAGCGGTTAAACCTAATAAGGAGATTAGTCTCTGATACCAATTGAAAGAGTCAATTAGGCTTAGAGGGGGGTTGTAACATACCAAAAATTCGAATTTCGAATTTTGACCTCAGTTAAATAAATAAAATATGTTTTCGAGTTAATGACCAAAATTTTTCCAAATATATAACCTAGGTAAGGTTTAAACTAGCTAGTGGTTATGTATTGAGTTGCAAATGATCTAAAATTTCTTCCTTCTCAAATTAATTTGTTATGTAAAACATTTTTAGGAACACAAGTATGAATCCCTGTTAATTTATATTTATATAAATAATAAAAGCATTATACTAATTACCACCACCTTAAGTACCTTTAGTTCAACTCAAATATATACATAATAATACCTAGGGAACTTGTGAGTTTGAACATGGTGAAATGAAAGTAAAGCCTAACAACATCATCTCTGGTTAAATACAAATCAAAATATAATTTTATAACCATTTAAATATGTATTTGAAATAAGAATACTTTAAGGTAGATGCACTCATTGTTTATTTAAAAATAATTGGTGCAATATAAAATCATGGGAAAATTCATGTAGATACTATTCAATACATAAATCTCACTGGAATTTTGGTATAATTTAATAAGTGCATTTGATACCCCAAATAATTGGGTCAAACCAGTCAAACTATAGAGTATTTCAAAACCCTAATCGGCAAAATGAACCTACACCTTATATGTGTATTTTATCACATAAAAATGTATAGGGAATATAATTTATTCAAATACTAATATATTTATAATGAATTAATATAATTTTTCCAGAATTTATTTTATAGGTTTTGACCTCCTAAAATTCAAATCAATTTCAGCTGAACTGAATTTATCTATTTAACTGAGATTAAAATATAGATTATTTTTTTGTGAAACCAAAGAAAATGGAATCTAGGTATTTTTATCTACCTCCATAAAAATCCACATTAATTTATCATGCACAGAAAATAACTTATGGGAGTATAAAGCTGGGAGGAAGAAATAAATATGAAAAATCCTTTGAAAATCGTCTGAACAGTTGTTTACCAAAAACTCTACCCACTTCCTTCACCTTGCCTGTGTTTGCATCAACCCTGGGCCCACATGACAGTGACACAAGGTAGCTTCACCTCGATGCAACCACACTCCACCGCTCAAGCTACACAGAGAGAGATAGAGAGCGGGGGAGAACAGCGCCGGTGTGCTCGACGCGTGGCCGAGACGTGGCAGCCGCTGAGCTCGCTCGTTTTATCTCCCAGCCGTGTCGCATGATCAATCTCTCTGTTCCAGAGCCGATCCAACCGAGGGAGGAAGTCCTCAACCTCTCTGTCACCTTCACCATTGCTGTCGGCCACGAAGAAGACGAAGGCCGCCATCACCACCAAGCCGCGGTTGTCCCTCCTCATCTCGTGTTCTGAGATCTTCCATTAGTGCCGAACCCATTCCCTCTAACCCTATCTCATGTAGTGCAGTGGTGACGCCGGAACGCCACCGTGCCCCCGAGAGCTCCAGAGCGCCGCCGCTACGGCATCATCGTCGTCCGGCCACTGCAGACCGAATCCGGTCGAGCCCTCACACCAACAAGGTCGCCTCGGCATCCTCTTCAAGACGCCTCAAGAACCACGGCCAAAGAGCAAGCGCAAGCATAGATCGGCCTCTTCTTCCCCAACTCCAGCCGCCGGGCTCCATCGCCGAATACTCCTTCTCCGGTGAGCACCAGAGCGATTCCTCACTCGTGGAGCATCCCCAGGTGGTCCTTGAGCTGTTCCCCTTCTCTTCCTAGCAGGTTAAAGGCTAACGGTCGCTGTCGCCGTGAAGCCGAAAGTCTACGCCACCGCCGGAGCTCCTTCTCCATCGTCGTCACTATCCGGGCTTCGCCGACCTTCGCACGCCCTTCGGTAAGCCTCCTAGAACCTCTTAGACGCGCATGCATGCATCCTCTTACATGGGATCGAGCCGTAGCTCGATATGCACATGCATGCCGAAAGCTATCGCCGCCTGCACCGTCGCCGCCGTCGATTCCGACCACCGCAGCTTGCGAGAAGACCACCGACGGCTTCGTCTTGATGTCCTCTCCATTTTCTGTTTTAGTCGCCCGCCGAGATCGGCCGCCGTTTGCTGATGCCGCCGGCGAGAACCCTGCCGCGCGCTGCTGCTCTGCCTTCCCACTCGCTGAGCCGCTGACAAGTGGGCTCCACTTGATTAAGCGCTAGGGATTCGGCTTAGCAAAGATTTAAAACTTGCAAGGTTTAATCTGTAAAGATCCTTAGTATGACATATGGGACCAGGACTTAGTTATAAATAGAGAAAACCTCAGGGACTCTTAATGGTATGTGCTTTAGCACGTGCTTTTGGAGCTCGGGTTGATTCCTGGAAACCCTAGGGGCTTTTCTGCATATTGACAGAGGCTGACCTGTGGACCCAATGAATTGTATTTTAGAAAATAAAATAGAAAAAGGTTAGATCAATATCTTTTCAACTAAAAATTTGATCAAACTTGTGAAATTCATATAAAATCAAATATAGCTCATTTTGAGGTGAAACCAACTCCAGTAGGTTCATAAAATTGTGAACTTTAATATTGTAGAATAAAATCCTATGCTCACAATATGAAATTTATTTCTAAAATTTGAAATAATAACTAGCTAACATAGAGCTTGTAGAATTTGTAGAAAATTCATTTATATTCCAAATGAAGTGAACCAAATTCTTTAGAATCACAAAAGTATGAAATTTAATTTAAAAATATAATATTTCATACTTTCTGTAACAGAAATAGTGCTACTAATTTATATTGTAAAATGACCACCACAAATACAAGTTAATTTCCAAAATTTATAGAAAATTCATATTAGCTTTAAAAATTATGAAACCAATTGTGTTAATCTTAGAAAACAATCCCCTGCATTCCAGTAAGGTCAATTTAATCAAAATCATATGTTAAAAATGATTCACAACTATACATTAGTAACTACTCCTATATGTCAATGCAAACTTAGGAAATTCATAACTCATAAATGAAAAGAGATAAAATAGGAATTCTTTCACCTAAATTCATCTTAGGTCAAAACCTATCCACTGTGCACAAATCATGCATTTTAGAGCATTTTGTATTTTTCGCATAATCTGGTATTTATATGCATATCGTGTCATTTGTATAGATATTTCGCATCGACGGTGAAAGAATGATTTAGGTGATATTCACTTTGTTCAAGATCAAGGCAAGTTTATACCTCCCCTCTCCTTTGATCATATTGAAGCCCATGTTTTGGGAGATGAAAAGCGTTTGTTTGCGAAACTGCATATCTATTTGATTTAAAATGATATTTGAAACTTAGTAAATAGTAGCTATGACCTTATTGCTGCATAATCTACCTTGATATGTTGTTACCTTTCATTTGTAACCATAGGATGGATTTGGTTATTTTACAAATGCTCAATGAAGTCTCTATATGCATTTATATATGCCATTTGCTTAGCCATGCTTAGATTTAAGCAAAATACTCACTCTTGTGGATTTATAAATGGGAATTTGAGAGTTTGGTTAATGCTGGATTGAAAATGAAAATGTTAAGTATTTGCGAACTAAAGTGTGAATAAAATGATTTTGGACTTGGGCGACAAGTGGTGTGCATATGGTGGTAGTTGTACACCGATAGGGGGAGTGTTCGCCTGAGTTGAATAAGGACTGAACTTCGTGTCACCAACTTGAGTATATCGTACATCCACATGTGCTATTATGGGGTGGCCTTAGCTAACTAAGTTGCTTGAAGTCTAACCTTGCATATTGGTAGGCCGGAGTAGAATGAATTAATCTGAGCGATGATTCATAGGAACTACCCATGTGTGTGTTGATTATGATGTTAGCAACAAGACTAGTTGTGTGTGTTCTATGAAGGGACGGGTAGTCCGCTTCACAGCATGGGCGTCTAAGTCTATCCAATTCAACGGTTAAGTGCCTCGTGGGGGAACGGATGTGTTCGCTGCCACAGCGTTAGGTTAAGGCGTGGGCCCGCCTCCTAACGGTTCCGGGTCATTCCCTGGACGGATTCACACTTGCCGTCGCTGATGCAAGGTTAGGCGTTAAGTAATGTAAAGGCTACGTTATGACATCTAGACCACATTCATTATGAAGAATGTGGTAGTGTCTTGCAAACACAGAACAAACTAGAGTGTTCATATTATGTGGGTAAAGCTATACTAACTTTGCAGAGTTCTCTAAAACTAATCGATTAGCGGTGCTCACGGTCACGAGCGACTTGGTGAAGTGTCATGAGTATAGACTTTAATTTTGTTTTATGTTTTCAAATGATGCTTTGTGAACTATGGATTTGGAAATGGTGATTTGGTTTAAGTTATGATAATTTTGTTATGTTGATGATGATTGGGAGACTTGATGCCAGGTGGGCAAATAAGTGTATTATTATGATGAGATTATGACTTGTTGCCGGTATGGGTAACAAGAGTATGTTTAAGATGTCGATATAGTAGATATTATGATTCAACTATGTTAATGCCTTATTAATTGAATCATCATCTCTTTTGAAAAGAATTGTGAACCAAAACTTGCTTTACGCTAAAATTGAGTTACATATATAGCCATTCTTTGATTATATGCCTTGCACGTAGTATGTTAGGATTGTCTTATGCTTGCCGGTACATTAACTCATTTAATGTACTGACTCTTGTTATACTGGAATATCCATTTTGCAGGTTGTGTGTTTAGTCTTATGAGTGATTCGGGAAAATGTTGTTTCTTCTAGGACTGGATCCAAAAAGGTTATCTCCTAGTCGGCTGCTTGTGGTTTCGGGTAGCCAAGCTTCCATGGATCTGTAATTATCTGGCCGTTTGGCCTATCTATTTAAATAAATATGTAGGGTAAAGTTTATTTATGTTTACTCCCTATTATCCTGATTTTCATCGCTTAGATGAAAGTGTGGAACTAGAGCTTTTCCTAGGATCTAGTTCTACACCAGCATGAGTATTGAGCATTTGGGATGTCGTAGAGCTTTAGCGAATTTTGTCAAGTCTCCTGAGATGTGTAACACATCTGGTCACCATCTTCGTGTGGTTTTACGGGCATGTCTCAGGCTGAAGTTGACTGGAATGCTAAAGTCCCAGCAATATCCCCTATGCCCTCTACTCAGCACTTCGGGTTTTATACTATGTATATTATTTGACTTGATAGGGAAGCGATGAGGTTGGATGGTTACCATTTTACTCGATTATTATTAGACCCCATCCAACTAAATATTCCGCGCTATCACTTCAAAGAACTTACATAATATTTAACCCGGGGTGTCCCTATAGGGGTGAATAGGCTAATTCAAAAACTTAAGTAAATGCGGAAGCAGGAATTTTCGGAATTTCCGAAAATGATTTTCGGAAGTTCCGAAAATAGCAGAGTAAGCGCACTTTAAAGCAAACTCCAGATCTAGCTGCCTACAACAAGAATATGCTAGCACAAACAGCAACTAGACCTATGGCGGCACAATCAAGCAAAGCTAGAGGAGTGAGAAAAGTAATATCACCAAAGTTGTAGCAAGATGAGTTGTTCCTGGAGATCAAATCCTTGAGGGGATTCTACTCTCCGTTGAGGAGCTCACAAAGAGCCGGGTCTTCACTAACCCTTTCCTCGAGAGGTTGCACAAAGCACTCCTCCTTCCACTAGTGGTATCTCTTCCCTTTTGGAGGTGAGATCCGACCTTCACAAACTTCTCCCAGCCAACCACAAGTAGATCGGTGGCTTGGAAGTGACACTTAGCCACCTAGGAGTCCTCAACCTCCAAGAGTAACAAATGAAGCAAAGAACTCACGGAGATGATGCAAGTGCTCACAAATCTTCACAAAGCCAACAAGCACTCACACAAACTTGAATCCACAACTCTCACACACACACCAAATCCGAATCGAGCACAGGTGAGAAGGGAAAACAAGAAAGCAAGGCTCAAGAGTGAATCGCGAGAAGAACAAGCCAAGGGCACGAAAATATCCAATGTAACCAACAGCCCTCACAAGTGGAGAGAGTGGGCTATTTATAGCCACAGTTCCAGATCTGCCCGTTATGCACAATAATTGCATTTTTCAGAAAATCCAAAAATTAATTTCGGATATATCCGAAAATTTCCAGATCCAAAGCCGCCTTCTGGACATTTTCGGAAATTCCAAAAATCCCTTTCGGACAAGTCCGAAAATTTCCAGGAGCAATTTGGTTCGCAGACATTTTCGGAAATTCCAAAAAAAGATTTCGGACAATTCCGAAAATTTACAGAAGCTTCACTGCCATTTTCGGAAGTTCTGAAAATTGCTTTCGGACAAGTCCGAAAATTTACAAAACCGAACTTTGCTTGTCGGTGATTTTCGGAAGTTCCGAAAATCACTTTCGGATAACTCCGAAAATTTCCAGAAGTCAAAAATTGGTTCTGTCTATTTTCGGAAGTTCTGAAAATTGTTTTCCGACAACTCCGAAAATTTCCAGAACGCAGAAACTGAGGAAAAACATTTTCTTAGAAATGATTTTGAGCACTTTCATCACTCCTCATATGTGAATGCATCATCCCTCTTAATAGTGCGGTTTTCCTAATGACCCAAAGAGATGAAAATAAACAATACAACTTTTGATCATTGCCGCAACTCATGATTTTCTCGTATTCTTTGAGTTATGCATTGCACTACAAAATGTCACAGACTAACAATCCTTCACATTCACTTAAATAAAATTGTTAGTCCTCTCTAATCGCATTGTCATTAATCATCAAAACAATTAGGGGCCTAGATGCACTTTCAGTGGGAAAAGCATACAGTCTCTACAGAGGTTTAATTGAACTGTTCGAACAGTCGTGCCCACGGTCAAGAGCGAATGTAAGGTGATTCTCATAGTGTTGATTTGTTTTTAAAACTTATTTAATAAATTGGTTCGTGGGATGGGAATCGCTACCAAAGTCCTTCTCTGTGACGGATGGCTAGCCTTTGTTGTTGGGAACAGGCCTATGTGACCTAGGGTGTCGTTTGGCACCATAGGGCCGAGAGGGCCGGTTTAGGGGCCGAGATGGCCGAGTTTGGGTAGGCGGGTGTTAACAGTGGATTTTCGTAATCGACCCGGAGTGCAAAGAGGAAACCAAAGCAGAGAGGAAGGATTGAGTTGTAGTCAGACCAGGTCTCGTATTGGACCCGGTAGCCGTATCGGACTGGGAGAGGCGCTACCAGGAGGAGCGTATCGGCAGATACGGATTCAGTATGGTTGTCGGCCGATACAGGCTGCAAGTTGACAGAGTCAGCGTGGGCTTGGTCTGGGCTCAAGATAAGCTTCAAGGAAGTTGCCAAATAGAGATAAAGCTCGGTTTTAGGTAATTTTATGTTGTAAATCAAGTAGGTTTAGATCTGATCTGTGGCAAGAGTCTGCCGCAAAGACTTGTTTGTTAAGTTAGAGATAAGATCGTGTCCTACAAGGACCCTGTTGTAATCTCGGGTATAAATATCTCAGTAGTTTGTACATAGAAGCTCTCTCAATCAATCACACAAACAACCAAGTTAATCTACTTTTGGCGCATCGCCAAACCTCGCGAGACGACAACTCCGACGAGTTCTTGCTTCCTGGAGCAGAGGTAAGAACTCGTACCCGACGATCTGCATCGCTGGGGCTAGCGTGTCGCTTTAGACACGCTAATCCTCCATGATGTGATCGTCGTTTATCATGTTTTGGATGATCTTGATAAGTGTTTCAATTATGCTTCGTCAGCGATTTACTCATTTTAGGGTTTGTTGCCGACGGCGGTTTAATTATTGCGCTTGGTTAGATCATTCAATGCATCTACCATCCCCAAAAGCGATCGACGACTTGATTTTCTTTGTGTTAACTTTCGATCTACACTCTGAGTTGCTATCGACCTTAGTCGTGTTTCGAGGTTTAGCTCAAAGCCTGTTTTCCGATCGCAATTAAGGATAGCGCCGGGGTTTCAGCCAGTCTTACCTAATGCATGTGATTATTTTATGTTCTTGCATGTGTTTGCCAATTATGCAGGCGGATTGGTGAATATACATATATTGGTTACAGGGTATTCTCAGGATCTCTCTGTGGTTGGTATATTTATATTGGCCGATTGGCTTGTATAAGTTCGCACTAGAGTATTAGCTAGTGTATTTACCTTCATGCAACCCTCATCGGCCGATTCCAGTAATTTGCCATAAACATATTAATATGGGTCGATGAGATTAGATCTACTTTATTAGTCTTATCAATTTATTACGTCAAGTAAGCCGATCTAGGTTTGCCCTATCGGCCAGGCCTCCACGATGCAACATCGGCCTATTGGTCGATCAGCCATCGGTTCTCACATGGTTTACTTGTTTAATCTTGTTGATTGCAGATCAAATCAACTGGCACGCCCTACACGCACCTAGGCAAGCCATTGAACCTGCACTGGAGCTAAGCAGATCTCCCAGGCCACCGTGGAAACGTGGAACCCGTTTTCTTGTTGGGCGGGTCTAAATTCTGCGCCAACACGCTTTTGGCACGCCCGGTGGGACTCAAGAACGCAAGCTTCGCAACAACAAGAAGACCACTTCGAGATGTCAAAGCAGGCTGAGATCTCCGACGAGAACGTCATCTCCGTGACCGTCGACCAGCTCAATGAGGAGCAGAAAGCCGAGATGGACAAGCTAGTCGAGCAGTTCCAAAACATGTACCTGCAGACATACTCTAGGACTCGGCAAGGCACCCTTATCCAAAAATCTAAGGTGGTAATGCCGAGCCCTGGAGATGGAGCCAGCACATCGGCAGCAGCCCATGACCACACCGTCAAGACCGAAGAGAACGCTGCGCCGACGTTGCAAGACAGAATCGACTCCGCAGTTCATTCTGCGCTAGTAAACCAGTCGGGGATTCTAGTGAACACGTTGACCAATACGGTCAAGTCGATCCTAGATGGTTCGATTCACCAGCATAAACCTCAAGGGCTGATTTTCTTGCCAGAAAATAAGTTCCCTGCTTATCGGACCTTGAGGAACGACCTGAGCACGGCTCCACAGTCGACAGCGCCGATGCCACCCCATCGGCGCAACCGACATCAACCTTGCCGCTGGTCCTCACCAGGCAAACGGGAGGAAGCCCTCAGCACATCACGGAGGAACAGTATGCACAATGGACAAAGGGGAAACAACCGGTGATCGAGCCGATGTAGCAAGTAGCAGTAAACCCGCCATTGGCCGGACAACCTCAGGCCCCTGTATTCAATAACCCTCCACCGCAGACTGCTTACAACGTGCCGCAAGGCTACCAGCAGTATACCACGGGACAGTACGATGCGCAGAACCTGAATCACCATTACCAACCGTACTCTCCTAGGCAGTATCAAGCAGAGGGCCTGCAACAATCTTATCAGCAAGACCTCCCACATCGGCCCGCAGGATACTGGGCCGACATGATAGCCGAGGTGATGCGAGATCAGTTCGGCTTGAAGCCCAAGGAAAGTTCTACAGTGTATCGGCATCCATATCCCGAGGAGTTTGACAGAGTGCCACTGCCAAGCCGATACAAAATCCCAGATTTTTCCAAGTTTTTGGGGCAGGACAACGTCTCGACATACGAGCACGTGAGCTGATTCCTAGCACAGTGCGGGTAGGCATCGGCCATAGAGGCGTTGAGGGTGAGGTTTTTCCCTCTGTCCTTGTTAGGGTCAGCATTTACATGGTCTTCATCTTTACCCTGCAATTCCATCAGAGGATGGATAGATTTGGAAAAGCAGTTTCACAGGTACTTTTATAATGGCGTGCAAGAGATGAAACTGTCTGATTTTACTGCCATCAGGCAACGAGTGGAAGAGTCGGTCCCTGAGTATATTCAAAGATTTAGGGACATAAGGAATAGGTGTTACAGCCTCAGCCTGACCGATTCACAGCTCGCCGACTTAGCGTTCCAAGGATTATTGGGGCCGATACGAGAGAGGTTCTCTTCTCAGGAATTCGACAGCCTAGCTCAGCTAGCCCAACGAGTATCGGCCCACGAGCAACAATTCCAGGAGGCAAAGAAGTTCGCAAAGAAGATTAATACAGTATATCAGTACGCCTCCGACGACGATGATGAAGAAGACGCCGATGTCGACCTTGCCAAGTGGGCCCGGATGAAAAAGCCGACAGCATGCCAGTGGGCCAAGAAGGGCGATAAAGAAGATAAATACGACTTCGACATCAACAAGGCCAACAAGATATTTGACCTACTCCTGCAAGAGAAACAGATCCAGTTGCCAGCGAGTCATGTACTGCCATCGACCAAAGAAATCAAGAAGAGAAGGTATTGCAAATGGCATAACACGTATTCCCATCATACTAACGAATGCAAGATCTTCCGACAACAGATCCAATCGGCCATCGAGCAAGGCAGAATTAAGATCGATGATGCCAAGAGGCCGATGAAGATAGAAGGACACCCGTTCCCAGTCAACAAGGTGCGGGCGGACAGGGCCGACGGCGGTGGTCATTGGACCGGCAAGCGACCTCATCAGACCTCTGAGGGCCTGATTAAAAAATATCAGCGAAGGCGGGAGGAACAAGCACAGGACCAAGCCAATCAAGACAACTCCTATGACCCTCATTGGGAGTGCGAGTTTTTCCGTTTCTGCTGAAACGAAGGGATGAGGTTGCCATCCATCCAAGAGTGCCCTGCATGCAATGATGTAGAAGACTCCTATCAGGGCAGCTCGAGCAAGCAAGTGCATCGGCCAAACAAGCAGAGAAAGTCTGTACATGAGAGGCTAGGGCCGATGCATCATGATCACCAGACCGAGGACGAGGAGCAAGTCCAGAACCCCCAATGGTGCCCAAGTGACGTATTCAGCAAGACACAGAAACGGTGGGTTCAGCGGCTAAGGAGGAAAGAGCAGATTCAAGAGCAACAAGCGACAATAGCCCATCGGCCGGCCAAGACTAAGAAGGAATGGAGAGTCAAATCTGCAGTGGCCAAGGCCGATGAGGGCACCTCCAAGTCAGCTCAAGCTCCGGCGTCCGCGAAAGGTAAAAGCGTAGCATCGGCTTCTGTTAACATGGTTTTCATATTGCCAGCAGAGTATAGTGTGCAGACGGTCGATGAAGTGGTAGCCGACGATGAGCAGTCCTCGGCTAGACTACAGTTGTCACCTGATCAAGCCGTGTTCGACAAGCCAGTCGATGCCAGCTACAGGCACCTCCGGCCATTATACATCAAAGGGTTCGTTAATGGGCGGCCGATGACGAAGATGCTGGTCGATGGCGGCGCGACGGTCAACTTGATGCCATACACAACCTTCAGGAAGCTTGGAAAAGTACCTGAAGACCTTATCAAGACCAACATGGTGCTGAAGGACTTTGGTGGCAACGCGTCCGAAGCGAAGGGGGTGCTAAACGTGGAGCTCACCGTGGGCAGCAAGATGATACCCACCATCTTCTTCGTCTTCGATGAAAAGGGTTCCTACAGCTTGTTGTTGGGACAGGATTGGATCCATGCAAACTGTTGCGTCCCTTCAACCATGCACCAATGCCTTATACAATGGCAAGGGGACCAGGTTGAGATCGTGCAGGCCGATCGGTCAGTACACGTGGCCAATACCGATCTCGCAGTTTGGGAGATGGAGGGAATCGATTGCTTGTCCGGGCGAGTCTGGGACGCTGATTTCCTCAAGGTAACTGATTGTGATATCGAGACGATTGAAGATCAAGATAAGCAGTTGCTTTAGCAAAGATGCGTCATCCACTGTTCAAGATGACCAAGCTAGTCCCTACACAGACAACACGGTGGATGAGCTAGATGGCAAATTGGGACAAGGCTTTACGTCGGCCGATGAACTTGAAGAGGTTGACATAGGAATAGGTGATAGGCCTAGGCCGACGTATGTAAGTGCTAACCTGCCAAGGGAATATAAGAATAATTTGATAAATCTTTTGAAAGAGTTTATGGATTGTTTTGCATGGGAATACCATGAGATGCCAGGATTAAGCCGATCGATTGTAGAACATCGGCTACCTATCAAACCAGGCTATCGGCCATTTAAACAAGCTCCTAGGAGATTTAAGGTCGATATGCACGAAGCTATCAAGGCAGAGATCACAAGACTTTACGATGCCAACTTTATTAGGCCCTGCCGATACGCGGAGTGGGTCTCCAACATAGTTCCAGTGATGAAGAAAAATGGCAAGCTCAGGGTGTGTATCGATTTCAGAGATCTAAACAAAGCAACACCAAAGGACGAGTACCTTATGCCGTTAGCCGATTTGCTAGTTGATGCTGCGTCTGGACACAAGGTTATTAGCTTCATGGATGGGAATGCAGGCTACAACCAGATTTTCATGGCCGAGGAAGATATACACAAGACAGCCTTCCGGTGTCCGGGGGCAATCAGCCTGTACGAGTGGGTTGTTATGACCTTCGGCTTGAAGAACGCTGGAGCTACTTATCAGAGGGCCATGAATTATATTTTCATGATCTTATCGGCTCTTTGATTGAAGTTTATATCGATGATGTCGTCGTGAAGTCAAGAGAGTATGATATGCACTTGGCCGATTTACGCAAGGTACTTGAACGAGCAAGGAAGTATGGCTTAAAGATGAACCCTAACAAGTGTGCCTTCGACGTATCGACCGGTCAGTTTTTGGGTTTCTTGGTCCACGAAAGAGGAATTGAGATTACACAGAAGAACATCGATGCTATAAAGAAGATCAAGCCTCCGACGAACAAGACCAAGTTACAATCTCTGCTCGGCAAGATCAATTTTGTCCGGCGCTTTATATCGAACCTGTCAGGAAGAATAGAGCCGTTCACTCCGTTATTGAAGATAAAAGACGATCAAGAGTTCACGTGGGGTGATAAGCAGCAGAAGACGCTGGACGACATCAAAGAATATTTGAGCTCCCCACCAGTTCTAATTCCTCCACAGAAGGGAGTTCCGTTCAGGCTGTACCTATCGGCCGATGAGAAGTCTATTGGCTCAGTCTTGGTTCAAGATATTGACGGCAAAGAGCGAGTTATTTTCTATCTCAGCAGGAGATTGCTGAACGCCGAAACAAGGTACACGCCAGTGGAGAAACTCTGTTTGTACTTATATTTTTCATGTACTAAATTGAGGCATTATTTACTTTCCAATGAGTGTATTGTGGTAAGTAAGGCCGATGTAATGAAATACATGTTATCGGTCCCCGTATTGAAAGGAAGAATTGGGAAGTGGATTTTTGCCTTAACAGAGTTCGACTTGCGATATGAATCGGCTAAAGCGATCAAGGGACAAGCTCTGGCCGATTTTATTGTTCAGCATAGAGATGATTCAATTGCATATTCAGATATTGTGCCATGGACATTGTATTTTGATAGATCTATTTGCAGACATGGATGCGGTATCGGCCTAGTCATCATATCCCCTCGGGGGGCAAGCTTCGAGTTTGCTTTTACTATCAAGCCTTATTATACCAATAATCAAGCAAAGTATGAGGCTGTTCTCAAAGGTTTGCAGTTATTACAAGAGGTTGAGGCCGATTCCGTAGAGATCATTGGTGATTCACAGTTGGTCATTAATCAACTTTCTGGGGAGTATGAGTGCAAGAATGATATTCTCAGAGTCTACAATGAGGAGTGCCAGGAGTTGTTACAAGCCTTCAAGATTGTGACGATGAGGCATATACCCAGGAAGTAGAACTTCGAGGCCAATGATTTAGCTCAGGGGGCATCGGGATACAGGCCGATGGCTAAAGGTGTTCAGATTCAGGTTGCTACCGTGGATGCTGATGACTGGAGGTTTGATATCATCGAGTATTTGAGAAACCCTTCTCAATTGGTATCACGAAGAATGAAGTATAAAGTTTGACATTATGTCTTACTGGATGATGATCTGTATTATCAGACGATTGATGGTGTCTTGCTCAAATGCTTGAGTCTCGAAGAAGCCAAAGTTGTCATGAGCGAGGTCCATGAAGGGATTTGTGGAACACATCAATCGGCCCATAAAATAAGATGGTTTTTAAAGCGCGTCGGATATTTTTGGCCAACAATGCTAGAGGATTGTTTCAAGTATTATAAAGGATGTCAAGATTGTCAGAAATTTGGAGCAATTCAGAGAGCACCGGCATCGGCTATGCATCCAATCATAAAGCCGTGACCGTTTCGTGGATGGGGCATAGATATGATTGGCCAGATAAACCCGCCATCAAGCAAGGGACACAAATATATACTAGTGGCTACAGATTACTTTACAAAGTGGGTTGAGGCCGTTCCCCTTAAGAAGGTTGATTCCAAGTACGCAATTCAGTTTGTCAAAGAGCATATAATATATCGGTTTGGGCTTTCACAGACATTGACTACAGATCAGGGATCAATCTTCGTGTCCGAGGAGTTTGTTCAGTTTGTCGAGAGCATGGATATCAAGTTATTGAATTCTTCTCCATATTATGCGCAAGCTAATGGGCAGGCAGAAGCTTCTAACAAGACTTTAATCAAGTTGATCAAGAGGAAAATCGATGAACAGCCGAGATGGTGGCATACCACGCTGGCCGATTCCCTTTGGGCGTATTGGATGGCTTGTCATGGTGCAACTCAAGTGCCGCCTTATCAGCTGGTTTATGGGCATGAAGCTGTGCTGCCATGGGAGACCAACATCGGCTCAAGGAGGATTGCCTTGCAAGACGACTTGACAGTCGATGAGTACCATAATCTTATGGTTGATGAGCTAGATGACTTGGCACATGTCCGACTGCGGGCATTGGAGAAAATAAAGCGTGATAAAGATCGAGTTGCTCGTCATTATAATAAAAAAAGTTGTTGCCAAGTCGTTTGAGGAAGGGGATCTTGTTTGGAAATTAATAATGCCGATTGGTTCTCGAGATAACAAATTCGGCAAGTGGTCACCTAATTGGGAAGGTCCTTTTCAGATTCATTGATGTGTTCCCCATAATGCTTATTTGCTCAAAGGATTAGATGGAGAAGTTTATGGCAGAGCTCTCAACGGCAAGTACTTAAAGAGATATTATCCAAGCCTATGGATCGATTCATGATCGGCCCTCCAACCGATTTATGATTACAGCCGATGTGCTATGCATCGTCTTTAGATGGCCGATATATACTATCGTCCTTAGTTCAAATTTTAAAACATGAGCCCTCATCTTCTAAAATTTGGGGGGCATATATATATACAAGCACGGAATTTTTCAAGGAATTTTTTCAGATTTGGACTTTTTTAGATTGAGATCGAATTCGGCTTCGTGGCTGATGAGATTAATTATAGTAAAAGGATATCTGTTTACAAGATGGACTTCAAAAACAATTTTCAAGCTGGAGTTTCTTCAGATTTATTCAGATCAAATTCGGCTGCTTGGCCGATGAGATTTGTGTTTACACAATATAAAGACAAAATATGTTACATCACCCTATAAAATTTGCAATAGCTATGATGGCTCTACGGTGAATTTGCTCAATATCTTCTATAGCTTGGGCGTCATCGGCCGTCGACCCTGGGATTGGCTTCAACGATTTGCTCAGGGTTGCAAGGTACTTGGCCGATGCCTTTAGCTTTGCCGTCTGGTCCTCTATAGCCTTGGGTGATGCAGCTATCCCGGCTTCAACTTATTGGATTTCTTGGCGCGTGGCTTCCAGCTTTGCCTCTAGCTCTGCTTCGAGGCAACGGAGTTCTTCGAGTCTGTTCTTCAAGATAATCGGCTCCACAGCTAGCTCATCCAACCTGGTCTTGTCAGCATTGACTTGAGCCTTGCTAGCGGACAGGGCCGATTCCAGTTGTTCACGTTCTCGTCGCTCCGCAAGTCTTTCTTTCGCCTTGTTAAGTTTGAATCGATATTGCTCCAAGAAGATGGCCGGTGTTAGGATCTCCATCAGGTCTTCGGGCAGTTCATCTTGAATTTCTTGTACCCTGACCCTGATGGGAGTACAATCCTCCACCAAGAACTCCAGGGAGGACTCCAGCCGATTGGCAATGTCGGTTAGCCGGTTCTTCAGCTCATCAGAGATTGATGTCTTGGCTGTGGTGGGTAGCTCCTTGTCCTCGTCATCGAGAAACTGGCCGATGTCAAAAGAGAACATATTGGCTAGGTTCTGCAAATATCAGTATAGGCCAAGGTTAGCTTAGTCAAACGAGAATCGGCAAAAAGGGGATCAAAATAATCTTGGTTACCTGTGTTGGAGCATCGGTGGTGCTTGCATCGGCTTCATTTTGCTGTGTTGAAACAGTAGGCGAGGGGGTTGGCCGATGTGGTGCAGGTGATGGAACCCTAGGCTGGAGAAAAAGCAAGAAATTGGTAAACAGATCTATGTTGTTAGAAAGACAATGCAAAATTAACTCTTACCGAAGCAATCGGAGAGGGTGGTGGAGAAGGAGAAGGAGTCTTCAATCGTGCCTTGGCTCGTTCGCGCCTTTGTAAAGTTGCTTTTTTGGTTCTTGGTAAAGGGGCCAATTGAGTCCATTCCTTCAACAAAGACGACGCAAGAACCTACAAAGGATTAAGGTGTAACATACCAATAGAAGGGGATTGCATAAATTCAAGAAAGGAAACATGTTACCTTGCGGACTGCGTGCCTGGTTTTCTTCGGCTGGGTGGTATCGGCTTGGTCATCGGCCGGTTGGACTATGGTGGTCTTGGCCGATGGTTCCTCAGTGGTCTCGGCTGATGGACTTTCTTCTTTAGGCGCATCGACAGCTGCTGCATCGACCTCTTCCTCCATCACTTGCTCATCAAGGAATTCTTCTATGGAGGGGTCTAGCTCTTCAAGATCGACCTGGTCGTCGGTCTTAGCCTTCTTGCTGGATTTTTGAGATTTTCCTTTGGCTGGCGCTTTCCTCTTGGGATTTTCTTTGGTCATCGGCCCTTGGAGTAATGATGATACCTTTGGGGCAGTGAGGCCGATGATGGATTTCAAGATAGTTGATCCTGATGGAGCTACAGCTTGAGCATAACAGATTTTCTGTCCACTATTGCTCACGGATGGAATCGGCCCGTCTGGGACTTGAGGGCTGATACCCTGGATAAGCTCTGTCACATAGAATCTGGCCGATTGATGGAAAATATGAGCAGCCCATTCTTGCCACCATACTTGGAAGCTGATATGGACAAAGGCGCTCAGGTGCAATCGGTCGCAGTCACCCAGGTTTGGGATTCCAATTTCCAGTGCCTTGCTCATGATCAGCCCTGATGTTACTGTGCCCCTGCTCTCTAGGAGTCTATGGAAGTATAAATTAATGGGGAGTTGTCCAAGCCCGCACTGTCTAGCAGCCACCATGGGATTATAGAATTCATAGGATAGGCTGGTGCTTCTTCCTTGAAATATGCCTACTGGGAGCAGGCATGGGGTGATGCCGATCAAAAATGACTCTCGGGATTCCATGTCATCATTTACCAGGTCCAAGTGGAGATCATCAAGGAGTTCAAAACCCTGGTCTGAGAGGTAGATGAACATATCCATCTTAACTGATGGGGGCCCGGTGTAGAATCGGATGAACCATGTAGACAAGTCTTCGGCCGATTGATCTGCTCCAGGATAGACAGAGGCTGCCTCTCCAAAAGACATGCACCTTCTGGTTCTGTGGTCTTCGTGATCGGCATATTTTGATGGGAAGCGGGAGTCCGATAGTGGAGGCCGATCGACTATGGTGTTGGTGTGTATAGTTAGCCAAAGCTGGATAAACCACCATGGTCCTCCATGAGCCACAGTTTGCTTCAACATCAGATTCTGAGTAGAGATATGAAGCAGCCGATAGACAGCTCCCAAGAGATATCGGCCAAGGGGGATTTGTTTCTTGTTGACCAGAGCTTGAGCCAAATGTTGACAATTTGTAGTGGGGCCGCAGGTCGATCCACAGAAGACAAATCTTTCCAACCATAGCGTCAGAAAGGCCACGTGTTCTCTCTCTGAGACTGATCCTTGTTCCATGTGCTCAGAAATGTATCCAGACCAGCCTCCAATCTTCTTGGTTTTCAATTTGTGGCTGCTGTTTGCCAGGAGGCTGAAGGGATTGATTTCGGACTGGATGTCTAGTCCTGTTAGCATCTTGATGTCAATCAGAGTTGGGGTCATCGGACCTTGCTTGAACAGGAAAGTGTTCAAGGTGCTAGACCAGAAGTAGGTGGCTGCTGACATGAGTGGTTCGTTTTTCTTGGTATCGGCTAGGGATAAAGTGATACATTGGCCGATTCCTATCTCGTCCCAGTGGACCTGTTTAGCTGCAGCAATCCTCTTGTGCCAGGTTCTGTACCCATTGAGATTCGATGGCCAGGATCTGAAAGTGTGCTTCCACGAAAAGACATTGGGCTTGGCTTGCTTGAAAGGGACTCTGTTTGTCTCGGCATTAATCAGCCAGGTCGGGTCGCAATTACCCATGGGGCCTAGCAGAAATCGATACGATTTGTCATTGGTGGGGATCAAGATTTGGTTTTTGAAGACCTATGTCATAAGAACAACGGTGAAAAAATAAGACCCGGGGGGCAAAAAGCAGAGACCCTAGTTTGAAGAAATCGGCGGGAAAGTGAAAATGTGGATTCAGGAGGGATTGACTTACCACAGGGATCTCGGAGGCGTAGAACGGAGCGGAAGCCATTGTTGTCGAAGAGGTCGCCGTTGGGGGGTTAATGCTGATGGAACGCCGAGGGGTCACCGGAGTTGAAGAACGCGAGTGATTGCTGAATCGGCAGCGGAGGGATGCGAATCTGGATCTGCGCAGTTTTCAGAAAGGCCCTAGCAAGGAAGTCGATGTGTTCCTCGGAGCTAATTCCGCCACATTATATAATGAAACGGAATTGGGGGGCAAGTGTTAACAGCGGATTTTCGTAATCGACCCGGAGAGGGAAGAGGAAACCGAAGCAGAGAGGAAGGATTGAGTTGGAATCAGACCAGGTCTCGTATCGGACCCGGTAGCCGTATCGGACTGGGAGAGGCGCTAGCAGGAGGAGCGTATCAGCCGATACGGATTCAGTATGGTTGTCGGCCGATACAGGCTGCAAGTTGACAGAGTCAGCGTGGGCTTGGTCTGGGCTCAAGATAAGCTTCAAGGAAGTTGCCAAATAGAGATAAAGCTCGGTTTTAGGCAATTGTATGTTGTAAATCAAGTAGGTTTAGATCTGATCTGTGGCAAGAGTCTGCCGCAAAGACTTGTTTGTTAAGTTAGAGATAATCTCGGGTATAAATATCCCAGTAGTTTGTACATGGAAGCTCTCTCAATCAATCACACAAACAACCAAGTTAATCTACTTTCGGCGCATCGCCAAACCTCGCGAGAGGACAACTCCGACGAGTTCTTGCTTCCCCGGAGCAGAGGTAAGAACTCGTACCCGACGATCTGCATCGTCGGGGCTAGTGTGTCGCTTTAGACACGGTAAGCCTCGATGATGTGATCGTCGTTTATCATGTTTTAGATGATCTTGACAAGTGTTTCAATTATGCTTCGTCAGCGATTTACTCGTTTTAGGGTTTGTTGCCGATGGCGGTTTAATTATTGCGCTTAGTTAGATCATTCAATGCATCTACCATCCCCAAAAGCGATCGACGACTTGATTTTCTTTGTGTTAACTCTCGATCTACACTCTGAGTTGCTATCGACCTTAGTCGTGTTTCGAGGTTTAGCTCAAAGCCTGTTTTCCGATCGCAATTAAGGATAGCACCGGGGTTTCAGCCGGTCTTACCTAATGCATGTGATTATTTTATGTACTTGCATGTGTTTGCCACTTATGCAGGCGGATTACTGAATATACATATATTGGTTATAGGGTATTCTCAGGATCTCTCTGTGGTTGGTATATTTATATTGGCCGATTGGCTTGTATAAGTTCGCACTAGAGTATTAGCTAGTGTATTTACCTTCATGCAACCCTCATCGGCCGATTCCAGTAATTTGCCATAAACATATTAATATGGGTTGATGAGATTAGATCTACTTTATTAGTCTTATCAATTTATTACGTCAAGTAAGCCGATCTAGGTTTGCCCTATCGGCCAAGCCTCCACGATGCAACATCGGCCTGTCGGCCGATCGGCCATCGGTTCTCACATGATTTACTTGTTTAATCTTGTTGATTGCAGATCAAATCAACTGGCATGCCCTACACGCACCTAGGCAAGCCATTGGACCTGCACTGGAGCTAAGCAGATCTCCTAGGCCGCTGTGGAAACGTGGAACCCGTTTTCTTGTTGGGCGGGTCTAAATTCTGCACCAACAGCGGGTCAAGAGGACCAGACCCGGTGTCGTTAACCTTGAGACTTGGTTAACGAATGGTTGTTGGAGAAAACGTTGGTTTATGTTTTGGAAGTGAAAAGAAACTAATAAAGGAAAAGATGTTATAAATACTAAAATTTGGCTTTTTCACTCAAGTTGTTGCAAGCAACTCGTGGACAGATTGAGGTGAGACGCCTCCTTCCGAAGGAAAAGTTTAGTTTGAAACCCTATCTTGGACCTTTGAAAAGTGTTTTAAAAATAAATGCTTTGCCAAATGAACTCAACTTTTCTTTAAAGCTTGGATGTACACATTTCCTAGTGGTTTGCTGGGTATGAAAGTACTCAATCCCCATTGTTGTTGTTTTTCTCCCCTTGGCTTAAGTTCAGGAAGAAGATGAAGATTGGAGTTTCGTCCCTAAACTCAAACTACTGCCGGTGGAATTGGTGTCCTAGCATCGCTAAGTTTCGCTACTGCTGACTCTGATTGAAGGTTGCAACTCAGGGATTACCCAAAGATGTAACGTAAAGGTATATTGTATTTATTTAAATCTTGCATTGATTCATCCTGTTACCGCTGCTACCAGCATCGTTATCTTGGGACTGGTACCTACTTTCATGGTTCCGTGGGAAAGCAGTTCGCCGTTCTCCTGTAGCATGCCCTCCTCGATGCCATTTCTACAGTGGCGCAGGGGCGGGGTGTGACACTCCCTTCCTTTCCAATCCACCTAGCTGCGCCCTGGCTGCCGGCCTCTCTCCTCCTTTCCCGGCGTACCGCCCTTCCTACTGTCGCCGTCGGCCTTTCTCTCCTTGATTTCTCGCGCCGCCGCCCACCTTGAACCCATTGGAGCACCCCGAACCACCACTCTGGCCGCCTTCCTTCTCTCCAGCGCCCACACCATGCCACCCGCCCCGCTGCCATCGCCACGTGTTGCCGCATGCCGCTATTGGGCCACCTCGATCAAATTCCTTGCACTATCACCCTCGCCGTACCCCTAACTCACTCCCTAGAGGACCGCTATGGCCGCCGCCCCTCCTCTTCTCCATTCTTGCCGCTCGCCCCTTTTCGCCTCCACTGAGCGCCGTCGCGCATAGCCTCGCGCCGTCGTCGTGCCTCCTCCCTCAAAACCGCACCGACGGATCGATTCCCCTCCTCTACCCGCTGGTGTCCGCATCCACCTTTGGTCCTTTGCCGTTCACCGGAGCGCTTCGTGTGCCGCTCGTCATCAGAATCACCCGCCGTCACGACTCCTCTGCTTACCCAGGCCGACGTGGCGGCCCACAATTGGC
This sequence comes from Oryza officinalis, assembly GCA_008326285.1. Classification (NCBI taxonomy): domain Eukaryota; kingdom Viridiplantae; phylum Streptophyta; class Magnoliopsida; order Poales; family Poaceae; genus Oryza; species Oryza officinalis. The sequence goes on from BDMV01000002.1 coordinate 26,786,585, forward strand.
GCCGCTTCGTTTGATCGGGTCAACCCAGCCCACCGAGCGCTCCTCTCCCTTCCCTTTACATCGCCATGTAGGCGCCATGCATACGTCACATGGGCTTGACCGAGTCAAGCCGACACCTTGTCAGTCGCCTCCCCTCTCGTCGCTCGTGGGCTTGGCCCTTCACTCCGCCTCCACGCCAGCCTACTCCCTTCCAGCCTCGCCTGCCCACGAACGGCATCCCACTGGGCCATCCCCTTTGTCGGCTGCATCATTCCAGGCCACGCCTCTCATGGGCCACCTTGCCGCGTCGGCCCATCTTCGTTCCTCTTTGGCCTTCTTGCGCGCGCCGTTTGCCTAGGCCGTGTGCTTGCCGCTGACCCGCTTCGCTTTGGCCCCATCGCCCCGCTAGGCCAATCTGACTGGACCTAGCCTCGCTTCCTCAGCCCAATGAACAAGAAGTCCATTTCTCATCCCCCTCATAATCCGTGGCTCACTTGCATGAAGCCCATGGATCAAAGTCCATACTTCCTCCCTCACACTGAACCCAATGGCCATGGACCAAGTCCACGGTACACCCTTGATCCTTCCCACGGACTCGTGGACCCCACATCTGAAAGGAATATTCTCGAGAATATTCTTTTTCAAGAAATTCAATAAATCTTTTTCCCTTGGTACGAATATTCAATTAAACTTCCAAAAATTCATATCTTCTGATCCGTAGCTCCGATCGACCTGTTCCACTTCTAATAAATTCATAAAATTGTGATCTATCTAATGGAACTATTAATTAGTCTAAATAGGATCTTTTATTTGGTCTTTTGTTTAGCTTTTATTTGTTTGCGTCTAGTTGCGGTTTCCGGATTTTTTTCTTCAAGCGTGGGTTTCTCGAAGATTCGTGAAGCTCAAGACCTCAAGCAAGGCAAGTCACCTTGGAACATATTGAGCCTATATTTGAACTTAATTATGTTGCTTGCAAAATATTTATGCATTGATAGGATTGCACTAGAAATTGTTTCCCCATCTGCAAGACAGATCGGTGGGCCTACCTAATCTTGTTGCATTTGATCCTTCCCTTGTTAATTGATATATCATATTTCCTTGTAACCACCTATGTTGTGCCTCGGTATTCGTGCGCCTTATGCGAGTATCGACGGTCGCCTTCGAACTTAAAATCTGATAACCTCTTTGGGTAAAACTTGATTTATGAAAGCTTTGGAAAACCCGATGCCTGGGTCTGGTGAAAGAAAAATGAGTTTTAAAAACAAAACTCGTAATACAAGGCCATTCCTGGGCGGGATGCTTGTTCAATCTCTTTTAGGTACCGATTCCTTTGGAATTACATCCGAGCATATAACAAGTGCAACCACATGGGTGAAGTGGGACACCCCTGGCTAAGTAACTAGCTAGGCCAGGGAAGTCTTGATGCTAAGGGACAAGTGGATTCGCCGGGATGGTGTTGGAGAGGACCCCTAGGCTTCCTGGCACAACATGGTCTAGGACCTAACCTAGTGTTGATCCGTAGGACCCCTCTCGTTGGCATAAGGTGACCCTGAGTCGGTTTTGAAAATGCCTTGTTGTGAAAGCCTTAAAGTCACCAGATGTGGCTGTTCTGCATTGGGCTGGGTGACTCGGGTTAGTAATGTCGTGTGGGTAAAGTGTATCTCCTCTACATAGGTTAACAAAACTGTTCGAACAGCTATGCCCATGGTCATGGGCGAACGTGAGGTGATTCCTTAACGTGGTTTTTGGTTTGACCTACTTTGTGAAAAAGTGTTATGATTTGGGAAACTTGTTGCTTAGGAAGCAAGTAGCTGTTAGGGAGACAGCGGGACAAGGAGTCCCTGAAAGTAATTGGTCGTTTGGTGACTACATATCTCTAAAAGGTTGGAAAATTTGATTTGGTTTGGGAAACTAGCTTTGAGGCCAACTCTGAGAGTTTTGCAAACTTGAAAATAAAATTTGTCAACTTCTCACTCCCGATCGAGCTGAGCCTTGTCTCGCTCTAGTTGAGGACAAGCACACATTTAGATTGTTCAAAACTTGAAAACAAAACTGATTGCAAAATAAACCGTCTCCCCTTGCAGTTTTCATTAACCACATAAATTCTCCTGGCTTGCTGAGTACGTACGTACTTACCCTTGCTCTATATAGTTCTATCTGCTCTGAAGGTGAAGTTGAAGTGAAATGAAGATTATGGTTTTGTCCTAGTTCTCAGCGTTGCCTGTGGTGTTGGGTGTTAGTTCGTTAGTCTCTGTTGCCTTTGCTTCTGCTATTGTTGGTTTCACATCATTTGTTGCATTCTCGGGCTTCTCTCAAGAGTTGCAACCTAAGTCAAGGTAAATAAGTCCTCTATTTAATTTAAGGATTGTAATGATTCATAATTATCATCGTGGGTACCAGTGCTATGTCCTAGGACTGGTATCGATATCATGGTCTTATAGGAAGTGGTTTCCGTCATTTTTCCTACGACAAGCTCCTGTTAGGTGCCATTGTACGGCAGTGCTAGATTGGGGTGTGACAAACACATACTCGAAAGAAAATTTCATCACCAGTGAAAAGAAGACGATGGACTATATGGGAACGTTTTTTTTCTTGAAGAGGACGGACAAAACCGACATCTTGTCGAAATAGGGTAACATATCAAAATTTTGGGCCGAAACATCTTCAATTTTTATAACAGTAGAGATTACTATATAATTATATAATTAAAGTATAGTAACAGTGCAATTACACAATAGGTACGGTGTAGTCACATTTATAGTGTAATTGTATTATAGTTACACTGTAACTATACTATAGTACATTTGAAAGTTTTTACTCACTCCTTCATTAAGAGTAAAGTGCATGGGCGGTCTCTAAACTTGTAGGGTTGTGTCATGTATGTCCCTAAATTTAAAAAACGTATTTTTGGGTCCCTAAACTCGCTTAGCTGTACATCACTTGTCCAAATTGTGTTTGACCCGGTCCACTCGCCAACATCGGCTGCCAGCGTGGAGGGGCGGGGACAGCTGGGGGTGTCAAATATGCAAAGAGCCCCCTACTCCTCATCCCCAAAATTAAATCAAATCCCTTGTCCCCATTTTTACCCCACCATCCTGAGCAGCGAAATTCCTAGCAAGCTCTTCAATTCGCCATCCCCTTCTTTGATTCCCTAGCGACACTGTGGGACGACAGCTACTAGGCGACGTCAAGATCAACTGGATCTGCGCGCCTTTCATCGTGTCCTACCACCGTACCGCGGCTACAACGTCAACAACAACCCCACCGGCGGGTGGTCGTCGTCATGGTGTCCTGAGGGCACGTCGGGGTGGATCCATTGGGAGCTCGATGGCGCCGAGCTCGGCACCATCTCCTAGGCCAAGCGCAACTACATGTCCTATAACTATTGCGCCGATGGCTGATGTGGTTACATCGAATCCCACTGATTAATTGCTCTTAATACAGCTGAGAATAAAGGCAATATCTTTTACATTAGGTTAGTTATTCTCTCTTGTTGCAGAGCATTGGTGTCTTGCAAGCATTTTGAGTTTACATGTGCAAGTTTTTTCAGCGAGATGGAACTGGATGTGAGTTTTGGTATTGGGAGTATCAATATCAGAAGTATTTGACGAATACACACTATTGGAGAACTGATCTTTGGTCGGTATCAAAAAAACCGGAATAGTCCCGGTTCACACCTTCACCGGCCGTGTCAGGCTGGTGTCAGAGGGCCGGGGATCTTTAGTCCCGGTTGATGTCGCCAACCGGGACTATAGATCCTCACTTTAGTCCCGGTTGGTAACACAGACCGGGACTAAAGATGATTTAGATCTTCAGTCCCGGTTGGTGTTATTAACCAGGACTAAAGCGATCTACCTTTTTATACTTCTTCGTCCTCTTCCAGCCCGAGCCATTGCTGCCAAGAGGAGGAGGAAGAAGGGAAGTGCTGCCAAAATTTTTTGATAAAATTGTTTTGGTGATAATATACAAATCGGAGAGATCAAAAAGGTTAGCAAATCCATTCTCTAATAATGTATGCTTAGTATATTACATTTATAGTTTTGTTTCTATAAAATATTGTCTCCAATAAGATTTATGCAAAATGATGAGAGAGAAAATATGTTAAGCAAAATTAGGTTGATTTTGAAATTAGAAAATTTGGATACATATGTTATAAAAGAGATGACCGAGGGAAAATATAGAAAACTAAGATAAAAGAATTGAAATCTAAGTTAGTTTAATAAAATAGTTAGAAAAAAGTATAAATCGTTAAAGATATGTTTTAAACTTTACAAACCATAAAAAAGAATAATATGTGGGACTATTAGAAAATTATTGTATGATTATTTGAAAAAAGTAGAAAACAAAGGTAATTGAAAAATATGTAATATAGCTAGAAATACTGTTCGTACAATAAGAAAATATGTTTAGCACTTTAATAAAAATTTAAAAATAATTGTAAACTCTTTTCCTTCTCGTCGCCATCTTTGTAGCTCTTTTCTAGAAATTAGTTTCACTTTGAGTCATCATGTTTTAAATTTTTACATGATTATTTAATTAGTTTCAATTGTGTGGATTTCGTTAGTAACATTGGACTATTTGATGTATAGATGGATCGGCAATAGATGTACACCGCGGACCGACGGTCGAAAGAGTTTATTGAAAGCGTGCATTATTTTTTGAATGTGGCCAATGCTAACAAGTTGTTAACACCAGAATTTGGTAAGCCCCGAAGACCCCATCGGCCCAGGATCCATATCGGCTCAAAGTTAGTACCGGCCTAGAGTTCTATATCGGCCGATGGGGGTTATCTTAAACCAACCACCAACAGCAGTTGGATTCTTGTTAGATTCGGGAAGATCTTATCCAGAGAAGACCGAGTTTGAGGAGGATGCGGCTTGTATCTATTAATTAGGACAAATTTGTTAGATTTCTTTTTATCTTTAGGAAAGTGTGTTTAGTGTCCAATAAGGACTTTATCTGTTTTCTTTTATCTTTAGGAAAGTTTGAGTCGTATTCTGTTAGGATCTTTGTTAGCCTATGGGTATAAATATGTAAGCCCGAGGTTCATGTAATTTTTACCTCACGATCAATACAACTTCGGCGCATCGCCAACCTTTACTTTTCGTCTTCTTCGGCGAGTTCATGCCCTTCCCGCGAGGGGTAAGTCTCGTTATGGCTGCATGCGCTGTCGGGGCTAGGGCTTCGATGTTCTGATCTCGTCAACGTAAGCACCTACTATCATATATCTTAGTCAATCTGGTTTGGCGTCTCAATTTAGTCGTATCGGCCGAGATTCGTTTTAGGGTTTACGCTGGTATCGACTAAATCGTCTCGCTAGATTAGATTGGTTAAGGTATCCACCACCCCGAAAATCAGTCGAGGGCTTGATTGTCTAGATCTTGCGTTTCTTTTCATACTTAGTGCCGCTAAGTCGTGATTAGAACTGTAATCTCTAACCTGCCTGTCGATTGCCAATAAGGGTTTCACTGGGGTTTCAGCCGGTGAGTTATCTGGACGTTGCATCGGCCCAAGAGTTTTACATATAGATTGGATCTGGCCGATGACAACAGAGTATTTATTGTTTATCTGTTTATCGAGAGTTTATGCCATCGGACCTCCGGCCGATGTGTGCTTTAATCTTCAGATCAATGTTTATTTTATATTTGGATTATGCTATATCATATTTAGCCGATCGGTTGTTTTGGCTATCAGCCTATCGGCCGATAGACCTTCTGTTCTGCTATTTTGCATATCTTGTCAGTGGCAGGATCAAACTGACTGGCACGCCCGCGCTTCATGAATTTTAGGACCTGCACTGGAGCTAAGCAGATCTCCCAGGCCTTCGTGTGTCCGCACGCCGGATCCTCATCGGCGGTACGAATTCGGCGTCAACACAAGTACAAGGGTTTCATGTGTTGTCCATGCAAAAAGTGCAGTAACCAGAAGGAGTATTCATCATCAAGAACTATTCGTGCGCACTTGTTGAGTCTAAATTCATGCCTGGATATAATTGCTGGACCTCGCACGGAGGGCTAGGGGTTACAATGGAAGAAGATAAAGTAGAAGACGAGAATATTCCGGACTGGGCTCATCAATACAGTGGATTTAAAGAAAATCCGGGAGGCGAGGCGGACGGAGCTGTTCAAGATAACGACGCTATAGATGATCTTGGTCAAATGTTGCGGGACGTAAAGGACGGCTGCGAAAGTGAGAAAGAGGTCCAAAAATTGGACCGTATGTTAGCGGACCACAAAACTTTGTTGTACCTAGGTTGCAAACAGGGGCACAAAAAGTTGGGTACGACACTAGAATTCTTGCAATGGAAGGCTAAAAATGGTGTGAGTGACAAGACATTTGGCAAGTTATTGAAACTCGTCAAGAACATTCTTCCGGAAGGAAACGAAATGCCCGAAACAACGTACGAAGCTAAGAAGGTGGTATGCCCTCTAGGACTAGAAGTACATAAGATATACGCATATCCGAACGATTGTATCCTCTATCGCGGTGAGGAGTAAGAGAATCTAGAAGCATGTCCGGTTTGTAAAGCACTACGATACAAGATTAGACGAGATGATCCAGGTGATGTGGACGGACAACTTTCGAAGAAGAGAGTTCCTGCTAAGGTGATGTGGTATTTCCCTATAATACCACGGCTCAGGCGTTTGTTCAGGAACAAAGAGCATGCTAGCATGATGCGTTGGCACGCAGAAAAACGTCAACAAGACGGGATGTTGAGATACCCCGCCGACGGGTCGCAGTGGCGAAACATCGACAGAACATTTTCAGACTTCGGTGAGGATGCCCGAAACGTAAGGTTCAGTTTAAGTACAGATGGCATGAATCCATTTGGAGAAATGAGCAGCGGCCATAGCACTTGGCCTGTTACCATGTGTATCTACAACCTCTCCCCTTGGCTATGCATGAAGCGAAAGTACATCATGATGCCAATTATCATTCAAGGCCCAAAGCAACCTGGTAACGACATTGATGTGTACCTAAGACCATTGGTTGAGGATCTGCTTCTGATGTGGAACACAGAAGGTGTCCCCGTGTGGGACGAGGACAAATAGGAGCAATTTAACCTACGAGCGTTGTTGTTCATGACCATTAACGATTGGCTTGCACTTAGCAACCTATCCGGACAGTCAAACAAGGGGTACAAGGCTTGCTCGCATTGTATGGATGAAACTGAAAGTACGTATCTGAAACACTACAGGAAGGGTGTTTACATGGGCCATCGTCGATTCCTTGTTGCAACCCATCCTGTACGGAAAAAAGACAAGCATTTCGAACAGAAGGCAGACCACCGTACTAAGCCTAAACATCACAACGGAAAAGCCGTGTTTGCTATGGTGAAAGATCTGAAAGTAGTATTTGGAAAGGGACCTGGCAGCCAACCTATAGAGAGCGAAGATGGTCATGCGGCGATGTGGAAGAAGTCTATTTTTTAAGAGTTACCCTATTGGGAAGTCTTAGACGTCCGGCACGCAATCGACGTGATGCACCTCAGTAAGAACCTTTGCGTCAACCTGTTAGGCTTCCTAGGTGTATATGGGAAGTCAAAAGATAAACTTGAAGCACGTAATGATCTCAAGCTGTTAACGACGAAATTTGGTAAATCATGCATTGGATTCAGAGTTAAAGCCGAAGTCGATTGGAGGAGATAAGCGATTACAGAAATAGAGTATGAATCGGCTGCAAGCTGAATCGGCTACGGTGTGCATCGGCTGAAACAGAATCGGACAAGGATAGCCGATGTAGCCGATTCCGATAAGGAGATAGCAGGATCATTGTCGGGTTCGGTTGGTGTGCTTCATGAGGATTGCCACGTGCGGATTGAGTCCGAAGAAGGCAATTGTATCTATTAATTAGAATATTTGTTAGTTTCCTTTTGTCTTTAGGAAAGTGTGTTTAGTGTCCCTTAAGGACTTTATGTTTTTCTTTTATCTTTACGAAAGTTTCTTTCTTGTCCTACAAGGACTAGTATTTTCCCATGGGTATAAATATGTACACCCGGGGTTATTGTAATCTATCAACTCTCGATCAATACAATTCGGCGCATCGCCACCTTTTACTCTGTTACGGTTTATTTATCAACCGGCGGAATTTGGCACCTGACGCGGGGCTGCATCGGCTGTCGATCTCCGGCGAAGGGGTAAGTCCAATGTTCCGTCGGTTCAGGCAATTGTATCATCTACGTCGGCGTCGTTCAAGGCTGCATCAGTACATTCGACCTCTTGGATTGCTCTGGTTTGGATGATATATTTGCCTGGCTATTTATCATATGTCTTCTGTTAATCTAGTATTAGCATCTCGATTTAGTTTTATCGGCTGCTTCTCGTTTTAGGGTTTCTGCCGGTATCGGCTAAATCGTTTTGCTAGATTAGATTAGCCTAGGCATCTACCACCCTGAAAATCAGTCAAGGGCTTGATCATCTAGATATCGTGTTTCTTTACATACTTAGTGCTGCATCAGTTGAGTTTGACCTACTAAGTCGTGTTTAGAATCATGAATCTCTAGCCTGCTTTTTGATTGCCGATAAGGGTTTCATCGGGGTTTCAGCCGATGAGTTATCTGGACGTTGCATCGGCTTATAAGGATTGCATATAAGTTGAATTTAGCCGATGACAATAAAGGTTTCACTGTTTAATCTAATCTTGTGGATTTTATGGCATTGGATCTATGTTAGATTCACTTCATCGGCTATGCTATGAATATATATAATCTCTCTCTTGAGGTGTTTTTAGACATAAGTGATTTATACTGTCTCGGCGCTCTGTCCGATCTATCCCAATCACTTGGTTGAAATATATTTTGAGATTTAGATTATGTATCATTGATATCTACAGCCGATCGAGTATGTCTAACTTTCGTTTCACTTTATCAAGTCATTGCCGATCTATTGCATGTTACATCAGCCGATTGGTTTCTACTGGATCATATTATTGCTATATTATCATCAGCCGATTGTCTCTTTGTCATTATTTACATCAAGTGTCAGAATCTACATTGAACACATAGTCGATAGCTCAAAACCCTATCGCTATCGGCTGTTATCAGGATCGGCTGGAATTACTACATCGGCTATGTTGGCCGATCGGTTCTTTGATCTGTCGTTTGTATATCTTGTCAGTTGCAGGATCAAACTGACTGGCACGCCCGCATCTCACCAAGATTTGGACCTGCACTGGAGCTAAGCAGATCTCCCAGGCCAGTGTGTGTTTTTTGCATCAACACAAGCATATGCAACAACGCGAGGACCTTCACCCGGAACCGAAGGATAAAGGAAGTCATTACTTGAGTCCTGCAAGCTACACCCTGAGCAAGTAAGAGAAGGAAAGTATGTTTGAATGCCTGGAGAGCATCAAGGTACCATTTGGATACTCCTTGAATATAAAGAGAATAATAAGCATGAAGAAAAAGAAGTTCACTAACCTAAAGTCTCATGACTGTCACGTGTTGATGACACAACTGCTTCCGGTTATAATTCGTGGTATCCTTCCTGATAATGTCTGGGGAACAATAACAAAGCTATGTGCTTTCATGAACGCAATTTCGCAAAAGATCATCGATCCAGACAGTTTAACAACCCTTCAAGATGACGTGGTCCAATGTCTCGTCGGCTTTGAGATGATCTTTCCACCGTCATTCTTCAATATAATGACGCATCTTCTATGTCACCTTGTGAAAGAGATCAGTATTCTCGGTCCTGTCTACCTACACAACATGTTTCCTTTCGAGAGGTACATGGGCGTTCTAAAGAAATACGTTCGTAACCGTTCTCGTCCGGAAGCAAGCATCGCAAAGTGTTATGGAACAGAGGAGGTCATTGAGTTCTGCGTAGAATTTATTGAAGACCTTCGTCCAATCGGGGTACCCGAATCAAGCCATGAGGGGAGACTACGGGGAAAGGAGACTCTTGGAAGGAAAGCAATAATGACTGTGGACAACGATTTATTCCGTAAAGCACATTTCACGGTTCTGCAACAATCTTCGTTGGTGGCTCCTTACATCGAGGAGCACCTAGCGAATGTTCGGTCTAAAAACATCGGCAAGTCCAATGCATGGATTACACGTCATCACATCGATACTTTCCCCGCTTGGCTACGATAACATCTAATGGGTGCCAAAACCATTGACTGACAACTAGCCTTCTTGGCGAGGGGGCCTTCTTGCTCGATATCGACATTCCAAGGATATGAAATCAATGGGTATACATTTTACACAAGAGCCCAAGACAAAAAGAGCACAAACCAGAACTCTGCTATTCGTATCGACACCATGAGATACGATGGTGCAACTAACAGGTATTACGGTGTCATCGAGGACATATGGGAACTAGACTACGGACCCCTGAAGGTACTTCTGTTTCGATGCCAATGGGTTAGGCTCACCGGTGGAGGCGTAACGATTGATGACAGTGGGATGACAACGATTGACCTAAGCAAGGTTGGATACTCAGACGAACCATTCGTCCTAGCCAATGATGTAACACAAGTTTTCTACGTGAAGAACATGTCTAGCAAACCAAAGAAGGGTAAAGGACCTGACGAGCCAAAGCGCCACGTGGTTCTCCCAAGCAAAAGGAAAATCGTCGGAGTCGAGGATAAGACTGACGAAGATTACGATCAGTTTGACGGGCAACCTCCGTTCGGGGTGATGATTGACCCGAGCATCCTCCTATCAAAGGAGGACACCCCTTACTCACACAACGATCATAGTGAAGGAACATTAGTGAGGAGAAAGTACGTGAGAAAAACAGTGACATAGGTTGTTGTATGGATGATACAAATTATTTATAATGTATTGAAGGCCATACAATGTTTGTGTTTTTTACTAATACAATTATATAAGGAAAACAGTGACATAAGTTATTGTATGGACGATGCAAATTATTTATAATGTATTGAAGGCCATGCAATGAATGTGTTTTTTAGTAATACAATTATATATGTAATATCAATTTTAAACTATTTATTTAGGTCATATGTTATTAGATAGTTTAATACAATTTAAATAGTATTTAAATTGGTTATATTTTAATTATATATCATTATTGAAATGTAATATAAGATTTAAACTATCTAAATTGGTCATATGTTAATTATATATATATTAAATGTAATAGCAATTTTAAACTATTTAAATAGGTCATATGTTATTAGATAGTTTAATACTATTTAAATAGTATTTAAATTGGTTATGTTTTAATTATATATCATTATTGAAATGTAATATCAATTTTAAACTATTTAAATAGGTCATATGTTATTAGATAGTTTAATACTATTTAAATAGTATTTAAATTGGTTAAATTTTAATTATATATCATTATTGAAATGTAATATCAATTTTAAACTATTTAAATAGGTCATATGTTAATTATATGTGATTATTTATATTTAATAATAATTTTAAACTATTTAGATCGGGCATATGTTATTTTAATGTTTCAATCTTTAGTCCCGTTGTTAAACATAGCCGGGACAAAAAGATATTTTGGAAACAGCGGAAAATTATATTTAGTCCCGGTTTACTCCACCAACCGGGACTAAAGATATCTTTAGTCCTGGTTGATGCCACCAACCAGGACTAAAGATCGTGACTATAAATAGTTGTGCGCATCGTCTTCTCCGGATCCACACTTAGCAGTTTCATTCTCCCAACGCACGTCCTCCGCCTTTGCCGCCGCCGTCGTCTCCGCCGCTGTACGTCGTCGCCGACCTCACCACGCCACCCGGCCGAGGTTTGCGCCGATCTCTCCTCTGTCATTGTTTGTGTCGTTTCTCTCGATCGCATCCGCGCGCGCGTGGTCGCCGCCGCCACCCCGTGCTACCCGGCCACCACCCCGCGCCACGGCTGCCCCGCTCCACCACACGGCCGCCGCCACCCCGTGCCGAGCCACCAGTATGCCCCGCCGCCGCCACCCCACACCACCACGGCGGCCACCCCGTGCCACCGCCGCCGCGCCAACGATATGTAGAACAATAGAACGAACATGAACGAACGAATGAACGAACGATCGAATGAACAATAGAACGATAGAACAAACAAACGATAGAACGAACGACCGAACGAACGATAGAACGAACGAATGAACAAACAAACGAACGATAGAACGAACGAACGAACGAACAAACGAACGAACAAACAAACAAACGAAGGAACGAACGAACGAATGAACGAGGGAACGAACGAACGATAGAACGAACGAACGAACGAACGATAGAATATGGAGGCCGTGTGGGTACCCGGTACCCATATTCTCCACAACCATGTGTATATTTCCTCTATCTTTATTCATTCATATGTATGTATGAAACAAATTGTATCAATGTGAGCCAACTAAAAGGAGGACTAACTTAATGGTTCAAATAAAATACATTTATTGCAGTAATAGTTCTTTAGATCACCCATATCACACATAGATCACTATAGATCACCCATATCACACGAAACCAATGTCTATAGTCGAATATGACCGAACGACGAAACGTGACCGAGATATGCAGATATGCATATATGTTATCAATGCAGATATGCAAGCATGATGTGTAGATTAATCATAGATGTACCAAATTGTTTGCAACAGATTAATCATATATGTGTTTTCAATCATATATGTACGAGATTAATCATAGCTGTATTTTCAATGTACATTGTTAATGGTATAATGTAACCTCCGTTTTGTTTGCAATAGTTTTCATGTTTTCACATGGATACACTGAATATAGTATTGCACATCTTTTTACATTTTCCAATAGTGATTTAATTTTTTTCATGATGTTTTTTTCTAATAGCTGCTGACCGCCATCGTCGCTCAAGCTTAAGTGGCCCCAATAACTCCAAGCAAAACTAAGGCAAGTTTCATTAATTCCCTGGTGTGTGTGTGTATATATATATATATGTGACATATGCACGTAGGTTGCATGTATAACAATTAATTAACTTGTCATCGTACGTTTTTCTCAACAATGTCAATATATGTATAACAATATACTCTTAGTTGATGTGTACCTCATAATGTTACGAACAGATGACAGATCGCGATGATGAATAGATCCTCATGGACGAGATCGCAGAGGGCAGCAGCCAATATTGGGCGGATGAGGAGCCAGAGGACCCTAACCAATACCTGAACGAGGAGGGAAACGAGGGCACAAACCAAGAGGAAAGTGAAAGGCAACCGGCCGTAGGAGAGAAGAGGGCACGCGGACAACGAGGTGCCGCGAGGAAGCTAGAGGGCAGGCACATTATTAGTGAAGTGGCCCCAGACGGCAAACCAGTAGCCCAGCCGGTATACTACGGAAGTTTGTGGGACACAGTGGTTGGGTTGTGAGGGATCACGTGTCCATTAGCACAGTACATTGGCGTTAATCAAGGTCAGCAGAGGATGACGAAAGTTATCTTCCAGATTCAGATAAAGCTATGTTGTGGACCACCATGCTCGAGACCTTCACGGTCCCTGAGGCAAATCAGCCAAGATTGAAAGAATGGACGATGAAGAAAATGGCTGAACAGTTTCAGAAGTACAAGTCAGCTTTGTACAAGAAATACGTCATGAAGGGTCTGACACCTGATTTCGACAAATTGACCAAGCTGAGGGATCATTGGGATGCATTTGTCGCATACAAGACTTCCGAGCACGGGCAAACGAAAATAGCAAAGAATAAAGCCAATGCCGCTAAGAAGCAGTACCATCACCGGCTAGGGTCGGGTGGCTATAAGAAGGCAATCCCCAAGTAGGATAAACTTGAAGCCGGGTTGATAGAAAAGGGTATTGAGCCGGCCACAACGAACTGGCCTGAACGTTCCAGAAACTGGTACTATGCTCATGGTGGAACGCTCGATCCCACTGATGGCTCCCTTGTATTCGGCGATGCGATCTGTGAAGCAGCTAGCCGACTTATGGAAGCAGTGGAGGCGTCTGCTCAGGGAACATTCCATCCTGACAGAGAGAAGGACGAGCTTACGCTCGCACTACAGAATCCCGAGCATCCAGGACGAACAATAGGAAAAGGCGTGGCTGCTTGGAAATACGGATTTCAAGAGGACAGCCACACTTACAAGAGTCGAATGAGGAGCAAGAGGGATACCGAGGCAAAATTAAGATATCTCGAGGTGAGGGTCACCCTGCAGGATATACGGATGCAAGAGGAGGTCGAACGGCGGGTGGACCAACGCCTGGCGGAACGACAGAGCCAGCAGACGGTGCAGCCGTATGCCCCTCCAATCATGGTTAGCCCCTTAGGCAATCGCAGCAGCTGTGCTTCTACAGGGCAAGCAGGAGAACAGGGAATAGAAGGTGCAGCACCAGCTCACGACGACCCATCGTACCCCGTAGATGAAATCACATGGCGGACACCTTGTGAGCTACACAGTCCCTTCAAGAACATATCACTCAAGGTATGCTCGTAGTTTTATGATATATGTCTTGTAAATTGCATAACCGGTGGTGCATGCATCTGTTAATTACTAAGTAACCTTGATTCTCGTGAAGGTGGCGTCGGGCATGGCCATACCAGTCAACCCTTCAGGGACATATCATTGCAGACCGATTCCACCTGGGTACTCAAAGGTCGAGGTTGAATTGGTGGAACGAGGGTTCAACAATCTCGAGCTGGACTTCCCCGGAGGAGACAGGGAGACGAAACTAGAAGACACAGCCCACGCCATTATACTATGGTGCAAGCGGTACATCGTGTTTCCCGGGCGAGCAACGGCGTCTTCTCCTCCGTCTCCTCTACTTGCACCCTCTCCTCCGCCTGCACCCTCTCCTCCGCCTGCACCGGCTCCTCCACCGCAGTCTCCTTCTCCTGCACCCTCTCCTTTGCTTGCACCGGCTCCTCTGCCTGCACCGTCATCGTCTGCTCCGCCTTCACGACCTAAAAAGTCATGCCCAGTTCATCCCGTGCCGTCAAAGTCCACACCACAAAAAAAGAAGCCAAGACTTGACGAGCCAAAACTCCCCACTCTCAAGAAAAGGGCGTACGACCACACTCTCGAGGAGAATGAGGAGGTCGTACGAGCAGAAGTGAAGGCGTTCTTCGACGCACGGAAACCACCAAAGAAGATTCCTATAGATCCGGCTGCTAAGAAGTTCTTTCAGAAAATGAGCGAACCGATCAAGAGGGCTTTACTTTCGGATTATGACCGGCCAGTGACGAAGTCGTATAAGAAACAAAGAGGAAAGGCCAAAGAAGTGCCTCAGCTCGGAAAGCAACCAAAACAATCGGTTGAGCCGTTGCTACCACCCGGTGAAGAGGAGCTGAGGCAATGGATGAAAGAGACGGGTCTGAACAGGGCGCAACTGGTAGTAAACGCACCAATAACCATGGCGACAGAAGTCGATTTGAAATACAAATTTAAACTTGGTGAACCACTTGTCAAGCTTGGTCAGGTGAACACTCTCTACACAAATGCACCGATTCCATCAATGCTATATAAAACTTTCATCCAAAGGTAGAATGATGGTTGGAGCGAGGATAAGAAAAATAGATTACTATCAAGGAGATGATGTTCTGTGGATCAACGTCGAGAATGTACTCGATGTATACCAACTAGACGCTCTCGACATCTCCATTCTCAGCTGCTAGGTTTTGTAACTATCGTTTTAGCAAACTTTATTTTGTTCCTTAGCTCCTTCTATGTACCATTCAATGGTTATACTGTGCCGATAAGACTAATGCAAATTCCTTTATCTTTTGTAGAATGGAGATTCAATCGTGCCGTAGGCAGGAGATTTACAATATTGGATTCATGGACCCCCACAAAGTCAATGACATAATGATACGGGACTTTGAGAAAAATACAGAGGATAATATTGTTCATTTCCTGGTGCAACAGCATTATAAGACCTACATACTATTGCCCTACAACACAGAGTGAGTTTTAACTGTCTTTCGAATTTGTACCAACTTCCTCCTCGTACTCATACCGTCACATATATATTGTCTGACGCAATTTGCAGATTTCACTGGGTCCTTTTCCTCTTCGACCTTGAACTATGCAAAGTCCATGTCTATGACTCAATGGATAAACCATAGTCTACTTTCACCAAGATTTTTGAAGTGATAGACAGGTAATGTCATCTATTCAACTGTCATTAATTATGAACACTGCTATTGGTACTATGCAGATCACCGATATTTAATCATAGCTTCCAACTGTACATAGGGCATAGGCAAAGTTCCGTACATTGGTCCGCGGGATTTGGAAAGAAAAACTTGGTAGAAGGTTTAATTTTCCGGTGAGTACATGCTCCAAAACATATTGAATCATTAATTGGTTCTAGAAAAAATTAGTACATTAAATCTCTCGTCGTTTCTCCTTAAGTGTGCAAAACAAGAGCAGGGGAATAACTTGTGCGGCTACTACGTCTGCGAATATACTCACACACTTGTATACCAAATCAATAGTGACAAGGATCTAGAAGTACGTAAAAATTATTCATACATTATGTCCCGATTTCTTATTGACTTCATATACTTATATCTCAATTTTTTTCAAATGATAGATTATTTACATGAGGGAAAAACTATCCAACGAAGAATTTATCAAGGCTGTTCAAGAACAACTGATGGAATTTATCAATGAACAAATAATTGATCCCGCGAGAGAATTCCACTACGATGAAAGATTTATTGATCATCATCCCCATGGATAACATGTCTTAGGTTTCTTCGTAATATACAATAGAACATTATAATTAATGAAGGATTGTAATATATGTATATATTCAGATGTGCATTCATGTATTTATGTATGTGAGTATATTTCGGTAATATAAGTATATATTTACTTGAGCGCATATATGTAGGAAATATATATATGTGTAAAACATGTATTTATACATACATACATATATATATATAAATACATATATTACATATATACATATATTATATATACATATATATTATGCATATATATGTATTTATACAAGTATATGCATAATATATAAACAAGCAGCTGGCAGAACCAGCAATTGTTTTTTTTAAAAAAAATATCATTACTTCCGATTGATAACACCAACCGGGACTAATGGCTGAGCCAGCAACGTGGCGCAGCCATCTTTAGTCCCGGTTGGTGTTACCAACCGGGGACTAAAGATGGCTTTTTAGTCCCGGTTATTTCACCCGGGACTAAAGATGGGCATCTTTAGTCCCAGATTCGTAATCTCGGTTGTATAACCGGGACTAGAGGGTGTTATGAACCGGGGTTAAAAACCCCTTCTCCACTAGTGACAGGACATCTTGCAGCTTATGGTGTGCATGTGCAGCGTCCAGCTCCTGTTGTGCATCTGCAGAGAAATGCACTGGTTGAGCAGGGTTCAGAGGGACATGAACATGCTGCAGAGCAACTTGTTAGGAAGATGAACTAGACATTGATAGGGATATTGTCCTGTTACTGAAATGTGTAGTAGCTTGCTGTGTATTTATTGTGGTGAACAAGATGTATGCTACCTTCAGGACTAGTTGAAAATGTGCAGTTGTCTGAAATGTACTGAAAATGCTATCTGATGAAAGAAATGGTCACTTTGTTAATTTGGCATGTTTGTGTAAGTGTGTACTGCTCTTGTGAGCCATGAAATGGGTGTTGCTCTGTACGAATGAAATTCAATTCTGCAAAATTCAGTACCAAAACACATCGACACACAAATTGGAAACACAGATTGACACACATTCAGCAACGAGACATAACATCCATTTCAGATTGTTTAAGTGCTGAAACTATTACAAAATGCATCTAGTGATTTTGTACCCAGGTAGCACTGATATTATCCAACTATCAGTAGACAACCAGAGTCCTGAACTTGTCAACCACTGATACCATCACATTTGTATCAGCATCACTCACAACAACTCTGAGCCCATCTGAAATATCCTTGCCGGGTAATAGCCAGTAAATTTTCAAGCTGGGAGTCCTAAGGTACCCTAGATCCTCAATAAACTGGTCCAGCCACAGTGGAGACCAAGTGTCTATCTCGACATTGTCAAACCAACTCACTTTCCAACCCACATAAGAACGCAAATTACCATGGCCAAGAAAAAACCCACCATGGTGAACCTTCACTGTGAACTCATCTGACCCATCATCTAGCGTGCAGGAAAATACTCCATCAATCCACAGCACAACATGTAAACACGAACAGAAAAAACCCTAACTTTAACGAGTATAGCAAAAATCAGTGAAACCTAGCCATCAAATTCCAAAATTTCTACCACAAACAAGGAACATTACTGTCTACAATTGATCTTCACCTACTAACATATAAGGATTGGGGTTTGATTTCACGTACCATACACAGGCGCGGCTGCACCTAGCCACCGCTATCTCGCCACCATCCTCCATCGTCGCGGCCGTCGATTGGTCCAAACTGAATCGCTCCCCCTCGCTCTCTATCCCTCGTACGCCCGAATGGCTCCTGTCGCCAGCGATCTCCGGCGACCGCCGCCTCGCCTCGCTTGCGTCGCCCGCTTCGCCTTTCTCGCGCCGACGATAACAAGGAGTGGACGATTGGGGAATTTCTCTACCGTACGACGACCTAAAGTAGGAGGGGTTCTTTGCATATTTGACACCCCCAGCTGTCTCCGCCCCTCCACGCTGGCAGTCCATGTCCGCGAGCGCACCGGGTCAAACACGGTTTGGACAGGTGATGTACGCCTAAGCATTAGGGACCAAAAATATGTTTTTTAAGTTTGAGGACGTAGATGACATAACCCCTACGAGTTTAGAACGGCCCATACATTTTACTCATTAATTAATTAATAAGTTGTGTGCATATACATAGGGGTGATAATGGGCTCAACTTTTTAGCGTAAAAGATTTGAGGTTTGGGTTTAAAATGGGTTGGGTTAAATTCTTCATTTTTTATCTAAAAATATTTGGAGTGTATTTTTAGAAACTAGAATTGTGGTATGAACAGTACTTTTCTTTAAGCATATATCCCTTTACCACTATCAGGACCTCTCCGGACTGCCCCCGCAACCAATAGAGCTCCTCAGCGCCATTCTCAACACCACCCCTAACGATTTATCACTAGAGTTTACTATTATGGATACACAAATCTACCGGGGATTACCAAAATTTCGTACGAAGAATTTGAAATTTGAACAAAATTTTAACCAAATTTATTAAATTTTCTAAATTTACAAAAAATATTAAAATTTCTAGATAAAATAGTTTTGAGCCAGAGGGGTAAGAATTTGGAAATTTCTAACCGAAATTGCAAACCTAAGCATGGTCTCCCTCATAGTTCTTACAAATGGTACTTTATTAACTAGAACCTTCATCCTAAATTATAACAACTTTGGGCTATATCCTTAGACAAACAAACAAATTATTATATTTTGAAACTGATATAGTAGTACTCTAAAGGGCCCGTAGCTCATTTGTTCCTTGTGAATGGGCTTCTTGGTAAAACTGGATCTATTGTAGTCTAGATCCATGCTCTATGCCATGTGATCACTCACGTATTATATTTTTATTAACCTTATCTATATAAATAAATACATGAGTTTTGTTTTTAAAAAAAGACTTCACGGTAACGGTCAATGTCGAATGGTTATAATTAACATCCAACACTGATATTTTCACATCAGTGTCGGGTGAAGCATATGCCTGACATGAGTTCATTTTTTAGGGCGAAGGCCATCCTCATTGCCAAGTTTTTTCGAACCAACATTAATCATGAAGGTATTGATGTGATGTTCTATGGTAGTGCATCAGACTACGCGGGGATGATAACTAAAGTTTGCCTGATGCCAATCGCCTCACAGGTCCACAGTTTTAGTCTAGTGGTCTTTATGATTCTTTCTAGCCGATAGACCAGGGGCGGAATTGGGCCCAGGGCAGCTTGGGCCCAAGCCCCATTTGTGACAAAATTTTTAGTGGACTAGTACCCACATATTTTTCAGATTTGTCAAATCCCTATGGTCTAGCCCTACTCGTCCGGCCCAGCATCACACATGGCCTATTTTAGCCCCACATCTCGCAGCCCAAAAAACGGCCCATCACAGCCCAATAGATAGCCCAATAGAGCTAACCCTATCCCCATCTATCTCCCATTCTCCCGTTCTCTTCCTTCTCTGTGAGCAGGCACGGGCGGCGGCGGCGCACCGGTGCCAGCAGCGGCGCGCACGGCGGCGGCGCGCACCGGCAGCGGTCGCACACCGGCGGCGGCGCGCACGGCGGTAGCCAGCAGTGGGCCAGCGGCGCCCTCCGGCGGTGGCGGCGCGCACGGCGACAGCCAGCAGCGGTGCGGGCGCGTGGCGTGCAAGGCAGCGGGCCAGCGGCGCGCACCGGCGGCGCGGCGCGCACCGGCGGCGGCGGCACGCACGGCAGCGGTGGCGCAGAGGCAAGCACCCCCCTGCTCAGCCACTTTTTCTTCAAGTTTCAATCCTCAATTTGAGCCCTAGGCGTGTAGAGTCCTGGCTCCGCCGCTGCGATAGACGATGGATGATACATAAGCTTGAGTTTAATTACGACGGTTATTTAAGAGCACAAATAAACTTTCTTTTTCACAGTTTCTCAACTTCTACTTTCTCAAGTTTCACGCGCGTTTCTGAAACTGATTTTTTAAGTTTTATATAAAAAAGTTATTTTAAAAATCATATTAATTTAATTTTTAAGATTTTTAGCTAATATTTAATTAATTATGCGTTAATCTATCGTTTGGTTTAGCGTGCCAGATGAAAAGGTTTTCAACTGAGCACAGCCTAATTAGTGTTGAGCCTAATTAGTGTTGAAAATAAGTTTGACCGGCAATTGACTGTCTGACACACCTTTACATCCCAGATCTACGCTGTATCTAGAGTTGTGTTTTAAAATTTTATATTTTCATCTAAAATAGAAATAAAATAATTTATTTAAATATTATCAGTTTAGTCATGGATGCAGATCATAGATTTCAAATGTAGCACATCTTATTTCACGCTCCACCAAAACCAAGCTTGAGGACTTCGCCGTTGACACTTAGGCAGGTAAAAGGACTCGCTGTTAATTTTTTCAGATCTAAGTTTTTTCCTTTTGCAAAATGTAGACCCCATCGTTTCCTCTAAACATAATCAACAACTGCCAAAATTTAAATTGTATAATTTTGAAATTTTTCAATGAAATTTATTTTTCACATTGACATTTAAATCGCTTATATATATATATATATATATATATATATATATATATATATATATATATATTTCCCATAAACTTTTTTCTCTAATACGTCATACGACGTATTATCAGCAATTTGCCAAAACATGAGGCTAGTAGCTCAGTTGCCCCTTGTGAAGGGCTTCTTTGCAAAACTAAGTTATCGTAGTCTAGATTTGTGTGTATTGTAATCACTCGTGTATTTTTTTTAAAAAAAAAGGACCTCACGACGGTCAAGCACCAACACATATACACCAATATTCGACTATCCCTCCACCAGCTGAAAGCATAGCCCTAGTAGCTACCAAGCAATTAGCAATCGGAATTGTTATATATGTCATTAGATAGAAATTTAGGGATAAAATCTTACATATTTTGAACTGTTGGATTCGTGTTAAGATTCGTGCATCCTTCTCCTCCAACTTCGGCGGGCTCCTTTTTCTCCGACGCTGGCGACACCCCCAACTTCGACAGGGAACATACGGGTGAGGGTTTGAGGTTGGGGGAGGGGGAAGAGGGCTTAGAGGAATGGCCGTGGGCGATGGAGGACCAGCGATGGGTGGTGGACTCGGGCGGTCGGCGAGACGGCGGTGAAGCCGTGGGGTTGGCCGTGGGCGGAGGGTCAGCGTTGGCGACGAGGGCACTTGGCGCCGACACCTTGGGGAAGAGGAGGAAGGGAGAGGGGCCGGCCGGGGGGCCTCGCCGGCGCCGTTGACCCCTTTCGGCCAGGCGGCGATTCGTTGGGGCGGCGGGGTGGCGACAAGGCTGAGGAGCCCCCGCGCTCGCTCACGCACGTGAAAGCGGCGGTGGCGGTAGGCGGAAGAAAGTGGAGGAGGAAAAAGTAGGGTTTAGGGCAACCACAATGTGGACATAAGGGTGGGTCTTAAGTCTCTAAAGTGAACCTTATACATTATGAGAGTAGTCTTTATAGGTAGTATTTGCTTGAGCTAACCATATGCATAAAGACCACCCACAAGGAATAAAAAAATATATCACTCTTTTCTCTCTTATGGTAATGCTACTCTCTCATCTCTCAATGACTAATCTTGGGTTTGTGGGGTCCACCTTAATATCCACTCTTGTCATATACATTGTGAATGACAATATGTTTCAGTGGAACCCATCATAATAATAAGGTAGTCCATATACATTAAGCATGCCCTTAGGTATATTGCACGAATCTCAAAATGATTCAATGGTCGAAAATTTGTAAGATTTGAAGGGGGTTTTCTGTCCAAAGACACGACAGTCCCATTAGCAATAGACAGCAACAAGAATGGCCAGCTGCGACAATGTGCCGAGCTGCGAGTCTGGATTGTGAGCCGGCGACTTGTGCAGGTCTCCGACGAGTCCATCCAGCCTCACGTCCTCGCCGTCTCCAACTTCGACCTCATCCCGCAGACCATCCAGGTCTCCATGTTCTGCATCTACCCCAAGCCCTCCACCGGCGGCGGTTTCCACGTCCGACGTCGTCCCGGCGTTCGCAGCCGGCTTGCCGTCGTTGCTCAACCACTTCTTCCCGCTCGCCGGCCGCATCGCCGTCAACCGTTGCTCCGGCCTCCCAGAGATCCATTTCTACAACCAAGGCGCGGAGCTCGTCGTCGGCGAGGCCGACGTGGCTCTCGCTAGCCTGGACTACGGTACGGGGTCGCTGGCTCTCGTCGGCGCATGGTCCGAGCTCGCGCGGTCGGGGGCGCTCGCCGCCGGAGCACGGCCTAACCATGACCGCTCCGTGTGCCGCCCGCGCGCCCCGCCGTCGTACGGCGCGTCGCTCGACGAGGCGTTCACGCCGTTGGACGGCGAGCGCCAGATCAATGTGCTGACGAGAGATCATAGCTTAGCCCGGCGACTGTACTACGTCGAGGCGTCCGACGTCCACCGGCTCCAGGAAATGGCCAGCCTGCCAGCTGAGGGCGAGCGGGCGACGCGCGTGCAGGCGATCTCGGCCTACCTGTGGAAGGCACTCGCCGGTGTCGTGCGCCAGCACGAGCGCGACGCGCGCTGCCGCATGGGTGAGTGGGTGGACGCGGCCGCCGGCGTCTCATCTCGCCGGAGCTTCTTGCTGCGATGCGCAACTACGTGGGCAACGTCACGACCTACACGCTCGCGGAGGCCACCGTAGAGGAGATCCAGCGGAAGCCCCTGCCGGAGGTGGCGTCCATGGCGCGGGATGCGATCGCGGCGCCGGCGTACGACGAGCACTTCCAGGAGCTCGTGGACTGGGTGGAGGAGCACAAGGCCGAGCAGCGGTACGTCGAGGCGGCGACGTTCGGGCTGGGTATCCCGACGGTGAGCGTGACGGCGTTCGCGTCGTTCGCGGTCGACACAGACTTCGGCTTCGGCTGCCCACGTGCCCACGTCCTCCTCCAGCGCGAGGCTGTGCTCAGGGTTCGCGCGGATCATCGCGTGTCCTGGCGGCGATGGATCGTGCTTCGCCAGTGTTCTCGTGTGGCCGTGGCTTGCGGCGGCGCTCGACGCCGGCGAGCAGCTGGGAAACATCTTCAAGCCGGTGACGGCGGAGTATCTTGGTCTCCGTCCAGCGAGTGGTAGCTCGGCAACGCGGGCAGGCATGATCACCTCTAAAATCTGAAGTGGAGTTTGCCCATCCGGAGTTCAATATTTCAGAAAGAAAAAAAAAGGAACACCCCCATTCTCCCTAAATTTAAACAAATCTGACTGAATTTGAATAAATTTTGCTAAACAGAAAATAATATGGATTTGCTAGACGGCGGCATAAATTTGAGGATGAAATGTTGCAGATTTTGGATCGTCGGGTTCATGCCGACATTCGTGCCTAGGCTCCTTCTCCTCAACTCCAGCGAGCTCTTTCCCTTCTAGTGGAGAACATGTGAATGAGAGTTTGGGATATGAGAAGAGAGCTAAGGGAGGGGAAGACGGAAGGTCTAAGTAGGGCTTAGAGGGAAGGCCGTGGGCGGCAAAGACCGGCAGTGGACAATGGACACAGGCAGGCAGTGAGGTGCCGGTGCCAGCGCCAGATCCACGAGGTCAGTGGTGGTGACAGGCCAATGTTGACGGTGAGAGAAAATAATCTAGTGGTTGGTGAAGGTCATGGTCAATCTGGTGGCGATGAGCCACTAAAGACGTGGAAGACGACGGGGTGGGGGCACCTCACCGCCGCAATCCTTGAGAAGGAGGAGAGGGTAGGGGAAAGGGAAGGGGAGGCCGCCAGGGGGCCTCACCGGTGTTGTTCGCACTTTCCAGCCAGCCAATGAGGCCATGGGGGATGGGGCGATGCATTGGATAAGGAGGCGGTAGTGTGAGAGGACGATCTCGTCGGGCTTGAATGCATGCATGGGTACGATGGTGTGGGGAAAAAGGGGAAAGGGAAGGTAAAAAGATAGTGTTACTGTGGCAGCCGATCCAACGATCCCTAATTCATGTAAGATGGGGTGGGATTTTCTGTCACAACTTGTGTAGGCAGTCCCATATAATTGGGATGTTGTTTCCGCCGTTGTTTTTTGTGTTCTGCAATAATGGAATGCATTTTGGAGTAATTAATTAATGAGCTGTGCGCTGTACATATGTGCCCATCGAAACTTGGTTTCGGCAATAAGAAATCGAGGGTAGTAGTCAAGGGCCAAACACGATGGGTTAGTAGACACAAACGTGTAGACAGGTTCAGGCCTTCTATGAAGAAGTAATACCCTACTTCTGTTTCGGGGATTAGATCCATCGAGTGGTTTATTAATCTCTTGATCTTTTTCCTCTTATGTCGGTCTCTTTCAATCTCTCGCAATCTTTCTCTATCGATCTCTTCTCTCTCTCTATCTCTCTATCAATCTGTCCCTCAAGGGACGTCCTATCCTCCTTATATAGGCTTGGAGGATAGGCTCACAAGTTAGAGACCTAATTACATTTGGTATAGGACTCCATATTATTTTCAACTAAGGACTATAAGCCGTTCCTTATTACACAAGGTAACATAATACTTAAGTCCTAAGCCGATTACATAAGCATGAACCATAACCTATCCCCTATTGTCAGTTGGATAAGCCAGTCATGAGGTTATACGGTACCCATAATCTCCATAGTAGCCCCTGAGACCTTCACAGTCGACGAAATAACTTTGCCTCGAACCAGAATAACACATAGCCGAGTACCTCCTTAGCCGAGTGCTTCCATCGCCGAGTACTTCCATCATCTCTGCCCAAGTCTCCCGAGTGCTTTATCATCTAATAAAAAGGCTGTGAAGGGCTGAAAACATCTCAAAAAATATCAATAATATATACTTAGGTGCATCGACTAGATGCACCTAATTAGGTGTAGCCCCCGACTATGTGTTTAGTTAAACAAACTAAGCATGTAGTCAAAAACTATAATAATCATACTCATCCGAGTGAAATAAATGTCAAGCCTAAGCCAAAGGCAATCATAAAAAATCATATAACACATAACCTCATAAACAAGGCATAGTGTATAATAACCCCGAATACTGGCAAGCTCATGTTATCCAAGTCGTTATGCCCGAGTCCTCTCAAAGCATATAACTCGTCCATTCTCAGGAATATGTTGTATAAACAATAAAAAATCTGAGTTAATAAACCTTAATAAATTTATCAATCATCTGAAAAATATGACCAAAATATTAAATAGCCTAAGCTATAATATTGGTCTTAATCAAAAAGCACACCAAGGTAGCAGATTAGCATTGATATAATATAAAATCAATTGCTTTGTAAAAAACCAAACAGCTCCTGCAACCTATAAAAAGTTACCAGGACAGTTATAAAAGACTTTACTATTTGTCACCTTCCAAGTTGCATCGTACCAACCCTCAAAAAATCGTGTAACTGTTATATGAAAGGATTTTGAAGGCATCGGGCAATAAGACACGTGCATATTGCCAAGGCAAATCTACTTAAGTCCCTAGAGACACATGTTAAGCCACACCTGAATTATGGGCCGTAAGCTTCTCATGGGTCTCGGCCCAAATCTGAGAAAGCCTACCGATACCCTAAAAATCACTGAAGCGCCGTCGTCTTTCTCGCCGCTTCATCTTCCGAAAATTTTCCCTTTCGCGCTCCTGTTCACAAGCTCTCCCGAAGAAACCTATAACTCGAGCGCATCCAAATCCATCCATCCAAAAGCTCAAAGCTCCATCAAGATTCACCGCGCGCATCCAGCTCCCAACATTTCCTCCGAGAGTCCTCGCTCCCAACACCAGATTCGCTCTCCCACAAACCGCATCCATGGCAGAGGAGAGAAAAATCCCCTTCAACCAATGGGCAACGTCAGATGTGAAAGAATCAACTCTGCGGGAAATGGTGAAGGACGGAGTTCTTCCTACCAAGAAAATCATCGGCTGGCACCTGGCGTACGGCGAAGAGTTCCCAACTCCAAACACCGGTGAGATTGTAGTCTTTATCCACTTCTTCTGTTGCGGATTTGGTCTTCCTACTTCCGAATTCTTCCATGGTATCCTCGATTACTATGGTCTTCAAATTTATCATTTGAACCCAAACTCCATTCTGCACATTGCCATCTTTATCCATGTGTGCGAAGCCTTCTTGAGTATCTATCCTCACTTCAACCTCTTTCGCCGCATGTTCTCCCTTAAGACACGCCTAACCAAAGATAACCCTTGCGTCGTTGGTGGTGCCGGATTTCAACTCCGCGGTACTCTCTGCAAAGACTACTTTCCTCTTCCCCTGAAATCTTCCAACAAGGGCTGGCATGCGAACTGGTTCTATATCTCAAACCCAGCCCCCAGTTTGCCCGACTTCATTGGTCTCCCACCAATCCAGCGAGCCAATTGGAATACTCTGCCAGAAGATCAAGATTGGATAGAAGCTAACAACCTCCTGGCTAAAATCGTTGAGATGAAGAATAAGGGCCTCCAAGGAGAACAAATCACTCGGCACTTCATCAAGTGCCGACTGGCTTCAATCAAAGAAAGGTTTAAGCCCGCATTTGAATACGAAGGTCAAAGCGATCCCAATCGGGAAGACCGCGAATCCCTGAGTTTCCAGGTCTTGTGTGCTCGCATGTATAAAATCTTCTCTTCTGGAATTGCAGTAGATTATAGCAATAAGTTGCTAGTTGTTCCCTTCAGTATTCATCCACCTCCTTCCCAGGTAAGCAGACTCTACATCATGAACTATTCCTCAATCTGTTCATATCCTTCAATGTACCTTAAGAATTTGGCTTGCAGGTAAATGCTCTGATTATTTCTAGGCCATACAAAGTATTCCATGAAGATACAACAGCCCAGCCGACTACCAAGAAGCCAACTGGCGGCCCAAAGATCAAGCCTCAAACTAAAAGCAAAAGAGCTGCTGCCATTGAAGAGACCAGCAAACGTGCTTGCAAACAAAGGAAACTGGTCGTGGATAACTTGGATGAAGAATCTGAGGAAATCCAAACTCCGAAAGCCAACATAAGCTCTCCCAGGCCATCCACGAGATCTGCCCCAAAAATCAGAAAATCCAACAAGTATTCTTCATACAATCGAATTCATCTTCTCGTTGAAAATCCGCTTGATTCCATCTTAATCATCTTTTATGTTCTTCTGCAGAAAACCTCAGGACATAGATCCCACCGGGCAGACAGAAAAAATAAATCCATCCACAACGCCAGAAAAACCAAGGGCTACAGAACAAGGGTCCTAGAACCCTCTCCCGGGTGAGGACATCCCCGAGCAGGAGCCCCCAACCGCCAGTCAAGATACCCCGACTGGAAACTTGCCGGACAAGGAAAAACAAGGCTCATGCAGTCAAGAAACTCTGGTTGAAGATCCAACTCCAAGGACAGGTAACCTTCGATAGTCCCAAAACTCTTGTTTTGAACATATCTTCTGACTTCCATCTTCATTCATCATCCTTAGAGCAAACAACTGAAGAGGAGGAGATTACCCGACTGAAATCCACAGAAGCATCAATGCCTCCAATCAAGATCGAGTGGCGAGATGCAAAAGGCAAAAGGCAGGGCATCATATTGAAGAAGCAAAAAGAAGCTGAAGAACGCGATATGCTTGTCGCCAGCCTCAATGAAGCAACCTAGCTGATGAATGTATGTATAAATTTCTCATATCTCAACCGCATAGTCTCGTTTAATCGACTGACTCAATCTCCATAATGCAAAGAATACATCGTCGCTCAATGGCTAAGTCAGACACTCTAGAGAAGCTGGTACCTCTGTTAACAGCAGATTTTTGTAATCTACTTGGAGAGGAAAGAGAAAACCGATGCAGAGAAGAAGGGCTAAGTTAGAGTCGGACCAGGTCTCATATCGGACAGCCAGGCGTATCGGACTGGAAGAGGCGCTACCAGAGAGAGCGTATCGGCTGATACGGATTCAATATGGTCATCGACCGATAGAGGCTGGAAGTTGACAGAATCAGCGTGGGCTTGGTTTGGGCTCAAGATAAGCTTCAAGGAAGTTGCCAAATAGAGATAAGGCTCGGTTTTAGGCAATTGTATCTTGTAAATCAAGTAGGTTTAGATCTAATCTGTGGCAAGAGTCTGCCGCAAAGACTTGTTTGTTAAGTTGTAGATAAGATTGTGTCCTATCTGGACAATGTTGTAATCTCGGGTATAAATATCCCGGTAGTATGTATATAGAAACTATCTCACAACCTAATACAACAACCAGTTTGTTTTAATCTACTTTCGGCGCATCGTCAACCCTCACAAGAGGTCGACTTCCGGCGAGTTCTTGCTTCCCCAGAGCAGAGGTAAGAACTCGTGCCCGACGATCTACATCGTCGGGGCTAGCGTGTCGCTTTAGACACGTTAAGCCTCGATGATGTGATCGTCGTTTATCATGTTTTGGATGATTTTGACAAGTGTCTTAATTACGCCTCGCCAGCGATCTACTCGTTTTAGGGTTTATTGCCGACGACGGTTTAATTATTATGCTTGGCTAGATCTTTCAATGCATCTACCATCCCCAAAAGCAATCGACGACTTGTTTTTCTTTGTGTTAAGTTTCAATTCACACTTTGAGTTGCTATCGACCTTAGTCCTGTGTTGAGATTTAACTCAAAGCCTGTTTTCGGTTGTATTTAAGGATAGCACTGGAGTTTCAGCCAGTCTTGCCTAATATACATGATTATCATAAGGTTTTTGTGTATCTGCCATTTACATGAATGAATCAACGAATATAGATATACTTGGTATAGATTGTTCTTTAGGGTTTATCTGTGATTGCCATATTTATATTGGTTGATTGGTTCATATAGATTTGCACTAGAGTATTAGCTAGTGTAGTTATCTTTGTTATCCCTTATCGGCCGATGCCATTGATTGATGTTAATATGTTGATGAAGGCCGATAAGATCAGATCCATGCTTTAATCTTGCTTTATCGCAAGTAAGCCGATATAGCTTTGCCCTATCGGCTGGGCCACGACAATGCGATATCGGCCTATCGGCCGATTGGCCATTGTTTTCTAACATGGTTTATTTGTTTATCTTGTTAATTGCAGATCAAATCAACTGGCCCGCTCTACACGTACCTAGGCAAGCCTTTGAACCTGCACTGGAGTAAAGCAAACCTCCCAGGCCACCGTGGAAACGTGGAACCCGATTGGTTGCAAGGTGGGTCGAAATTCTACGTCAACACGCTTTTGGCACACCCGGTGGGACCTCAAGAACACAAGCTTTGCAATAACAACAAGATCACTGCAGCATGTCGAAGCAGGGTGAGATCTCTGAGGAGAATATCGTCTCCGTGACCGTCGACCAGCTCAATGAGGAGCAAACAGCTGAGATGGACAAGCTGGTCGAGCAGTTTCGGAATATGTACCTGCAGACGTATTCCAGGACTCGGCAAGGCACCCATATTCAGAAAACCAAGATGGTATTGCCAAGCCCTGGAGATGGAGCCAGCACGTCGGTGGCAGCCCATGACCATGCCGTCAAAACTGAAGAGAACGCCGCGCCAACGTTGCAAGACCGTATCGACTCCGCAGTCCACTCTACGCTAGTCAACCAGTCAGGGATTCTGGTGAATACATTGACCAATACGGTCAAATCAATTCTGGATGGTCCAATTCACCAGTACAAGCCTCAAGGGCTGATATTCTTGCCCGAAAATAAGTTCCCTACTTATCGGACCCTGAGGACCGATTTGAGTACAACCCCACAGCCGACGGCGCCGATCTCGCCTCCATCGGCTCAGCCGGTGCCAACCATGCCACTGGTCCTGGCCAAGCAAGCGGGAGGAAGTCCCCAGCACATCACGGAGGAACAATTTGCACAATGGACAAAGGGGAAACAACCAGTGATCGAGCCGATGCAGCAAGTTCCAGTAAACCCGCCATCGGCCGGATAGCCTCAGGTCCCTGTGTTCAATAACCCTCCGCCACCGACTGCTTACAACGTGCCACAAGGCTACCAGTAGTATACCGCAAGGCAGTACGATGCACAGAACTTGAATCATCACTTCCAACCATACTCCCCCAAGCAATATCGGGCAGAGGGCCTGCAGCAGTCTTACCAACCGGAGCTCCCACATCCGCCCGCAGGATACTGGGCCGACATGATAGCCGAGGTGATGTGAGATCAGTTCGGCTTGAAGCCCAAGGAGAGTTCTACAGTGCATCGGCACCCGTACCCCGAGGAGTTTGACGGAGTGCCACTGCCAAGCCAATACAAAATCCCGGACTTCTCCAAATTTTCGGGGCAAGATAACGTCTCTACGTACGAGCACGTAAGCCGATTCCTAGCACAGTGTGGGGAGGCATCGGCAATAGAGGCATTGAGGGTGAGGTTTTTCCCTCTGTCTTTGTCAGGGTCAGCATTTACATGGTTCTCCTCGTTACCCTGCAATTCCATCAGAGGATGGATAGATCTAGAGAAGCAGTTTTACAGATACTTCTACAACGGAGTGCAAGAGATGAAACTGTCTGATCTCACCGCCATCAGGCAACAGGTTGATGAATCGGTACCAGAATACATCCAGAGATTTAGGGACATAAGGAACAGTTGTTACAGCCTCAGCTTGATCGATTCCCAACTGGCCGATTTGGCGTTCCAGGGATTATTAGGGCCGATACGAGAAAGATTCTCCTCTCAGGAATTTGACAGCCTAGCTCAGCTAGCACAACGATTATCGGCCCACGAGCAACGATTCCAGGAGGCGAAGAAGATCAATACGGTCTATCAGTACGCCTCCGACGAAGACGACGAAGAAGATGCCGACGTCGATCTAGCCGAGTGGGCCCGAATGAAGAAGCCGACAACATGCCAGTGGGCCAAGAAGAGCGATAAGGAAGATAAGTACGACTTCAACATCAACAAGGCCGACAAAATATTTGACTTACTCCTGCAAGAAAAGCAGATCCAGCTGCCAGTAGGTCATATACTGCCATCGGCCGAAGAAATTAAGAAGAGGAGATATTGCAAGTGGCACAACACATATTCTCACCATACCAATGAATGCAAGATCTTCCGACAACAGATCCAGTCGGCCATAGAGCAAGGCAGGATTAAGATCGATGACGCCAAGAGGCCGATGAAGATAGAAGGACACCCGTTCTCAGTCAACATGGTGCGGGCGGACAGAGCCGATGGCGACCGTCATCGGACCGGCAAGCAACCTTATCAGACCTCGGAGGGCCTGATCAGAAAATACCAGCAGCGGCAGGAAGAACAAGCACAAGACTATGCCAATCAAGACAACTCCTACGACCCGCATTGGGAGTGCGAGTTTTTTCGGTTCTGCTGGAACAAAGGGATGAGGTTGCCATCCATCCAAGAGTGCCCTGCGTGCAATGATGTAGAAGACTCCTATTAGGGCAGCTCGAGCAAGCAAATGCATAGGCCGAGCAAGCAAATGCATAGGCCGAGCAAGCAGAGAAAGTCTGTACACGAGAGGCTAGGGCCGATGCACCATGATCGTCGGACTGAGGACGACGAGCAAGTCCAGAATCCTTAGTGGTGCCCAAGCGATGTGTTTACCAAGACCCAAAAACGACGGGTACAAAGGCTGAGGAAGAAGGAGCAAGTCCAGGAGCAGCAAGCAACAACCGCCCATCGGCTCACCAGGACTAAAAAAGAGTGGAGGATAAAATCTATGGTGGTCAAGGCTGATGAAGGCACCTCGAAATCAGCACGAGCTCCTGCGTCGGCAAAAGGTAAAGGCGTAGCATCGGCTTCAGTTAATATGGTTTTCATATTGCCGGCAGAATACAGCGTGCAGACGGCCGATGAAGCAATGGCCGACGATGAGCAGTCCTCGGCTACACTACGGTTGTCGCCAGATCAAGCCGTGTTCGACAAGCCAGTCGACACCAGCCACAGGCACCTCCGGCCATTATACATCAAGGGATTCATCAATGGGCGGCCGATGATGAAGATGTTGGTCGATGGCGGCGCAGTAGTGAACTTAATGCCATACACAACCTTTAGGAAGCTTGGAAAAGCACCTGAAGACCTCATCAATACCAACATGGTGCTCAAAGACTTTGGTAGCAACGCATCCGAGGCGAAGGGGTGCTAAACGTGGAGCTCACCGTAGGCAGCAAGACGATACCCACCACCTTCTTCGTCTTTGATGGAAAGGGTTCCTATAGCCTGTTGCTGGGACGAGATTGGATCCACGCGAATTGTTGCGTCCCCTCAACAATGCACCAATGCCTTATACAATGGCAAGGTGTTGGCGCAGAATTTCGACCCGTCCAGCAACCAAACGGGTTCCGCGTTACCACGGCGGCCTGGGAGATCTGCTTAGCTCCAGTGCAGGTCCAAATGGCTTGCCTAGTCGTAAGTAGAGCGTGCCAGTTGATTTGATCTGCAATCAACAAGAAACAAGCGAACCGAGTCAGAAAACAATGGCCGATCGGTCAACAGACCGATGACACATTGTCATAGCCCAGCCGATAGGGCAAAGCTGTATCGGCTCACTTAGAAAATATGTAAGACATAAATCTAATCTTATCGGCCTTCATTGACATGTAGGCTTCAACTAATAATATTGGCCGACAAGAATGACTAAGACAACTGCACCAGCTAGTACTCTAGTGCAACCTTATATAAGCCAATCGGCCAGTATAAATACATCAACCAGAAAGAGATCTTAAGATTACTTCATGATCAATACATTTATACTCATCGATCCGCACATATAAGCGGCAAACATATGCAAGTAATATAAAGCAATTACATATGCTAGGTAAGACCGGCTAAAATCCCGGTACTATCCTTAATTACAACCGAAAACAGGCTTTGTGTTAGATCTCAAAACAGGACTAAGGTCGATAGCAACTCAGAGTATGAATTGAGACTTAACACAAAGAAAATCAGGCCGTCGATTGCTTTTGGGGATGACAGATGCATTGAATAATCTAGCCAAGCATGAAAATTAAACCATTGTCAGCAATAAACCCTAAAACGAGTAAACCGCTGGCAAGGCTTAATCGAGACACTCGTCGAAATTATCCAAGACATGATAATCGACGATCACATCATCGAGGCTTAACGTGTCTAAAGCGACACGCTAGCCCCGACGATGCAGATCGTCGGGAACGAGTTCTTACCTCTGCTCGGAGGAAGTAAGAACTCGCTGAAGAAGACCTCTTGCGAGGGTTGGCGATGCGCCGAAAGTAGATTGAACTGGTTTTTTGTGATTGATTCGAGAGAGAGATTTTTTGTACAAACTATCGGGATATTTATACCCGAGGTTACAACAGAACCCTTGTAGGGCGCGATCTTATCTACAACTAACAAACAAGTCTTTGCGGCAGACTCTAGCCACAGATTAGATCTAAACTACCTAATTTACAAGATACAATTGCCCAAAACCGAGCTTTATCTCTATTCGGCAACTTCCTTGAAGCTTACTTCGAGCCCAGACCAAGCCCACGTTGACACTGTCAACTCACAACCCGTATCGGCCCGTGACCAAACCAAATCCGTATCGGCCGATATGCCCTTTATAGCAACACTCCCCAAGTCCGATACAGTTACCGAGTCCGATACAAAGCTTGGTCCGATTCCAACTCAATCCTTCTTCTCTGCTTCGGTTTCCTCTTTCCTTCCGAGTCAATTACCAAAATCCGTCGTCAACACAAGGGGACCAGGTTGAGATCGTGCAGGCCGATCGGTCAGTACACGTGGCCAATGCCGATCTCGCAGTCTGGGAGATGGAGGGAATTGATTGCCTGTACGAACGAGTCTGGGATGTTGATTTGCTCAAAGTAATTGATTGCGACATCGAAACAATTGAAGATCAAGACAAGCAGTTACTTTAACAAAGATGTCCCATCCACTGCCCAAGATAAGCAAGCTAGTCCCTACACAGATGATGTGGTGGATGAGTTAGATGGAAAATTGGGACAAGGCTTTACATCGGCCGATCAGCTCGAAGAGGTTGATATAGGGAGAGGCTATAGGCCTAGGCCGACGTATGTAAGTGCTAACCTGCCAAAGGATTATAAGAATAACTTGATAAATCTATTGAAAGAATTCATGGATTGTTTTGTATGGGAGTATCATGAGATGCCAGGATTAAGCCGATCGATCGTAGAACATCGGTTACCTATCAAACCAGGCTATCGGCCATTTAAGCAAGCTCCTAGAAGATTTAAGGCCGATATGCATGAAGCTATTAAGGCAGAGATCACAAGACTTTACGATGCCCACTTTATAAGACCCTGCCGATATGCAGAGTGGGTCTCCAACATAGTTCCAGTGTTGAAGAAAAACGGCAAGCATAGGATGTGTATCGATTTCAGAGACTTGAATAAAGCAACGCCAAAAGATGAGTACCCTATGCCGTTGGCCGATCTGCTGGTAGATGCCGCGTCTGGACACAAAATTATCAGTTTCATGGATGGGAACGCAGGCTACAACCAGATTTTCATGGCCGAAGAAGATATTCACAAAACAGCCTTCAGGTGTCCGGGGGCAATCAGCCTATATGAGTGGGTTGTCATGACTTTCGGCTTGAAGAACGCTGGAGCTACTTATCAGAGAGCTATGAACTATATTTTTCATGATCTCATCGGCTCACTGATTGAGGTTTACATCGATGACGTCGTCGTGAAGTCCAAAGAGTACGATATGCACTTGGCCGATTTACGCAAGGTACTAGAAAGAGCAAGGAAATATGGTTTAAAGATGAACCCTAACAAATGTGCCTTTGGCGTATCGGCCGGTCAGTTTTTAGGTTTCTTGGTCCATGAAAGAGGAATTGAGATTACACAGAAAAACATTGATGCTATCAAAAATATCAAGCCTCCAACTAACAAGACCAAGTTACAATCTCTGCTCGGGAAGATCAACTTTGTCCGGCGCTTTATATCAAACCTATCAGGCAGGACAGAGCTATTCACTCCTTTGTTGAAAGTAAAGGACGATCAGGAGTTTGTATGGGGTGATAAACAACAAAAAGCGCTGGACAATATCAAGGAATATTTAACTTCCCCTCCGGTTTTGATCCCTCCGCAGAAAGGGGTTCCATTCAGGCTGTACCTATCGGCCGATGAGAAGTCTATCGGCTCGGTTATAGTTCAAGACATTGATGGTAAAGAAAGTACTATTTTCTACCTCAGTAGGAGGTTGTTAGATGCTGAAACAAGGTACACGCCGGTGGAGAAACTATGTCTATGTTTATATTTTTTTTCATGTACTAAGTTGAGGCATTATTTACTTTCCAATAAGTGCATCGTGGTAAGTAAGGCCGATATGATGAAATACATGCTATCGGCCCCCGTTTTAAAAGGGAGAATTGAGAAGTGGATTTTTGCCTTAACAGAGTTTGACCTCAAGTATTAATCAGCCAAAGCAATTAAAGGACAAGCCCTGGCCGATTTCATTGTCCAACATAGGGACAATTCAATTGCATATGTAGATATTGGGCCATGGACATTGTATTTCGATGGGTCTGTTTGCAGACATGGGTGCGGTATCGGCCTAGTCATCATATCCCCTCGGGGGGCAAGCTTTGAATTTGCCTTTACTATCAAGCCTTATTATACTAACAATCAAGCAGAGTATGAGGCTGTTCTCAAAGATTTGCAGTTATTACAAGAGGTCAAGGCCGATTCCGTAGAGATCATTCGTGATTCACGGTTGGTCATTAATCAGCTTTCTGGGGAGTATGAATGCAAGAATGATATTCTCAGAGTTTACAATGAGGAGTGAAAGGAGTTGCTACAAGCTTTCAAGATTGTGACAATGAGGCATATACCCAGGAAGCAGAACTTCGAGGCCAATGATTTAGCTCAGGGGGCATCAGGGTATAGGCCGATGGCTAAAGATGTTCAGATTCAAATAGCTGCCGTGGAGGCCGACGACTGGAGGTTTGCTATCATTGATTATTTGAAAAATCCTTCCCAGTCGGCATCGCGACAGATGAAATACAAAGCCTTACAGTACGTCCTATTAGATGACGACCTCTACTATCGGACGATTGATGGTGTCTTGCTCAAGTGCCTAGGTCTCGAGGAGGCCAAAGTTGTTATGAGTGAAGTACACGAAGGGATTTGTGGAACCCATCAATTGGCCCATAAAATGAGATGGCTGTTGAAGCGCGTTGGATATTTTTGGCCAACAATGCTTGAGGATTGTTTCAAGTATTATAAAGGATGTCAAGATTGCCAGAAATTCGGAGCAATCCAGAGAGCACCGGCATCGGCTATGCATCCAATTATAAAGCCGTGGCCGTTTCGAGGATGGGGAATAGATATGATCTGTCAGATTAACCCACCATTGAGCAAAGGCCACAAGTATATTTTAGTGGCTACCGATTATTTCACAAAGTAGGTTGAGGCCATCCCTCTTAAGAAGGTTGATTCCAAGGATGCAATTCAGTTTGTCAAGGAGCATATTATATCGCGGTTTGGGTTACCCCAAACATTGACTACAGATCAGGGATCAATTTTCGTGTCTGATGAGTTTGTGTAGTTTGCCGACAGCATGGGCATCAAGCTACTAAATTCTTCTCCATATTATGCACAAGCTAATGGGCAGGCAGAAGCTTCTAATAAGACTTTAATTAAGTTGATCAAGAGAAAAATGGACGAACAGCCGAGACGGTGGCATACCACGCTGTCCGATTCCCTTTGGGCGTATCAGATGGCTTGTCATGGTGCAATCCAAGTGCCACGTTATCAGCTGGTTTATGGACATGAAGCTGTACTGCCGTGGGAGACCAACATCGGCTCAAGAAGGATTGCTTTGCAAGACGACTTAACAGCCGATGAGTATCACAATCTTATGGTTAATGAGTTAGATGATTTGGCGCACGTCCGATTACGGGCTTTGGAGAAAATAAAGCGAGATAAAGATCGAGTTACTCGTCATTATAATAAGAAAGTTGTCGCCAAGTCATTCGAAGAAGGGGATCTTGTTTGGAAATTAATAATGCCGATTGGTTCCAGAGATAATAAATTCGGCAAGTGGTCACCTAATTGGGATGGTCCTTTTCTGATTCATCGATGTGTTCCCCACAATGCTTATTTGCTAAAAGGATTGGATGGTGAAATTTATGGTCGAGCTCTTAAGGGCAAATACTTGAAGAAATATTATCCTAGCGTCTGGATCGATTCATGATCGGCTTGCCAGCCGATTTATGATAATAACCGATGTGATACACATCGTCTTTAGATGGCCGATATGCATTATTGCCCTTAGTTCAAATTTTACAACATGAGCCCTCATCTTCCAAAATTTGGGGGGCATATATATATACAAGCGCAAAATTTTTCAAGATTTTTTTCAAGATTGTTCTTCGAGGTTCTTCAAGTTTATCAGATTGATTCAAGTTTTCAGATTTGCTCACATTAGATTCGGCCGCTTGGCCGATGCACTTTATGATTATCCCAAGCTCGGACTTTTTCAGATTTGACCAGGTCAAATTCGGCTGATTGGCCGATGAGATTTATGTTAATCAAGACAAGAAGTTATCTGTTTACAAGAAGGACACAAAATATATTACATCACCCTATAAAGTTTTCAATAGCTGCAATGGCCTTACGACGGATTTGATCAATATCTTCTATGGCTTGGGCATCATCAGCCATCGATCCTGGAATCGGCTTTAAGGATTTGCTTAGGGTTGCAAGGTACTTGGCCGATGCCTTCAGCTTTGCCGTCTGGTCTTCTATGGCTTTGGGTGATGCAGCTATTCCGGCTTCAACTTCTTGGATCTCCTTGCGGGTGGTTTCTAGCTTCAACACTAGGTCCGTTTCAAGGCGGCGGAGCTCTTCAAGTCTGTTGTTCAAGACAATCGGCTCAACGGCCAGCTCATCTAACTTAGTTTTATCAGAATTGACTTGAGCTTTGCTGGCGGTTAAGGCCGATTCCAAGCTCTCACGTTCCCGCCTCTCCGCAATTCTTTCTTTAGCCTTCTGAAGTTTGAATCGGTATTGTTCCAAGAAGATGGCCGGTGTCAGGATCTCCATCAGGTTTTCGGGCAATTGATCTTCAATTTCTTGTACTTTGCTCCTGATGGGGTTGCAGTCCTCCACCAAGTAGTCCAATGACGACTCCAGCCGCTTGACGATATCGGACAGCCGGTTCTTCAGATCGTCAGAGACTGACGCCTTGACTGTGATAGGTGGCTCTTGGTCCTCGTCATCAAGAAATTGGCCGATGTCAAAAGAGAACATATCGGCTAAGTTCTGTAAGCAACAGGATGGGGTAAGGTTAGCTTAGTCAAACGAGGATCGGCAAAGGGATCAAAATGATTTTGGTTACCTATGTTGGAGCATCGGCTGTGCTTGCATCGGCCTCCTTCTGTTGTTTTGCCACGGAGGGCGAGGGGGTAGGCCGATGTGGTACGGGTGATGGAGCACGTGGCTGAAGAGGGATAAGAAGGGACGATCAGATCTATACTATCAAAAGAATAAGACGAAAAGGATCGACTCTTACCGAAGCAATCGGAGAGGGTGGTGGAGAAGGAGAAGGAGTTCTCAATCGGGCCTTGGTCTGTTCATGCCTTTGCAGGGTTGCTTTCTTAGTTCTTAACAAAGGGGCCGATTGAGTTCTCTCCTTGAGCAAAGATGACGCGACGACCTGAAAAGGATTTCAAATTATAGTATACCAGCAGAAGGAGATTACATAAATTCAAGGAAGGGATTGTATTAACCTTGCGAATTGCATGTCTGGTTCTCCTTGGTGGGATAGCGTCGCCTTGGTCATCGGCCGGTGGGATCACAGTGGTCTTGTCCGATGGCTCTTTAGTGGTGTCAGCCGATGGATCTTCTTCATGCAGGTCGGTAGCTGCTGCATCGACCTCCTCCTCCATCACTTGTTCATCGAGGAATTTTTCAACGAAGGGGTTTAGTTCATCAAGATCGGCTTGATCATCAGTCTTGGCTTTCTTGCTAGTTTTTTGGGTTTTTTCTTTTGCTGGTGCCTTCCTCTTGGGGTTTTCTTTGGTCATCGGCCCTTGGAGTAGTGATGATACCTTTGGGGCAGTAAGGTCGATGATTGACTCCAGAATAGTTGATCCTGATGGAGCCACGGCTTGAGCATAAGAAGTTTTCCGCCCACTGTTGCTAATTGATGGTAGTGGAGCATCAGGGACTTGGGGGCTGATGTTGTCAATAAGTTCTGTCAAGTAGTACCTGGCCGATTGATGGAATAGATGAGTAGCCCATTCCTGCCACCATGATTGGAAGCTAATATGGATGAAGGGGCTCAACCATAATCGGTCGCAGTCGCCCAAGTTTGGTACTCTAATCTCTAGAGCTTTGCTCATGACCAAGGCCGATGGGATTGTACCCCTGCTCTCTAGGAGCCGATGAAAGTGTAGGCTGATCGGCAGTTGTCCTAACCCACATTGTCTGGCAGCCACCATGGGGTTATAGAACTCGTATGACAGATTGGTGTTCCTGCCTTGAAATATGCCTATTGGGAGCAGACAAGGAGCGATGCCGATCATGAAGATTTCCCTTGAGACCATGTCATTATTTAGCTGGCTCAGGGTCAGATTGGCAGGGAGCTCGAATTCGGCGTCCGAAGGATATACAAACATGTCCATCTTGGCTGATGGAGGGCCAGTGTAGAACCGGATGAACCAGGTGGATATCTCTTCGGCCGATTGCTCTTCTCCAGGATAAACAGAGGTTGCTTCTCCAAAGGACATGCATCTCCTTGTTGAGGGATCTTCGTTGTCAGTGTAGTCCAATGGGAAGGCAGAGTTTGATAATGGAGGCCGATCGACCATGGTGTTGGTGTAGATTGTCAACCATAGCTGGATGAACCACCATGGACCTCCAGGTGCCACTGTTTGCTTTAGCATTAGATCTTGGGTGGCAATATGAAGTAACCGATAGATAGCTCCAAGAAGGTATCGGCCAAGAGGAATCTGCTTCTTTTCAACCAGGGCTTGAGCCAAATGTTGATAGTTTGTAGTGGGGCCACAGGTTGATCCACAGAAGACAAATCTTTCTAACCATAGAGTTAGAAAGGCCACGTGCTCTCTTTCTGAGATAGACCCCTGTTCCATATGCTCAGATATGTACCCAGACCAACCTCCAATTTTCTTGGTCTTCAGCTTGTGTTTGCTATTGATGAGGAGGTTGAAGGGGTTTATTTCAGTGTGAATATCTAGCCCTGTCAGCATCTTGACATCAATTAGCATTGGGGTCATCGGACCTTGCCGAAACAGGAAAGCATTTAAGGTGCTAGACCAGAAGTAGGTAGTCGATGACATAAGAGGCTCATTCTTCTTGGAATCGGCCAAAGATAGAGCAATGCACTGGCCGATTCCTATCTCATCCCAATGGACTTGTTTGGCCGCTGCAATCCTCTTGTACCAAGACTTGTAGCCATTGAGCTTGGACGGCCAAGATCTGAAGGTGTGCTTCCATGAAGCAACATTGGGTTTTACCTCTTTGAAGGGGATTCTGTTGGTTTCTGCGTCTATCAACCAGGTTGGGTCAGGATTGCCCATGGGACCTAACAGGAACCAGTGTGACTTGTCATTGGTGGGGATCAAGATCTGATTTTTGAAGACCTACGACATGGGAATAAAATGAAAAATAAGACCCGGGGGGCAAGAGCAGAAACCCTATTTTTGAAGAATTCGGCGGGAAAATGAAAAGGTGAACTCGGAAAGGATTGACTCACCACGGGGATCTCAGAGGAATAGAACGGCAAGGAGGCCATTGATGAACTTGAGGAGGTCACCGATGCGGGGGTCGATGCTGATGGGACGCCGAAGTGTCACCGGAGTTGATAAGCGTGGATGGCTAGCGAAGGAGTGCGCGAAGAAATTGGCGGCGGAGGGCTGTGAATCTGGATCTGCGCGGTTTTCAGACAAACCCTAGCGAAGAAGTCGATGGGTTCCTCGGAGCTAATTCCGCCACATTATATAATGAAGCGGAATTGGGGGGCATGTGTTAACAGCAGACTTTCGTAATCTACTTGGAGAGGAAAGAGAAAACCGATGCAGAGAAGAAGGGCTAAGTTAGAGTCGGACCAGGTCTCATATCGGACAGCCAGGCGTATCGGACTGGAAGAGGCGCTACCAGAGAGAGCGTATCGGCCGATACGGATTCAATATGGTCATTGGTCGATAGAGGCTGGAAGTTGACAGAGTCAGCGTGGGCTTGGTTTGGGCTCAAGATAAGCTTCAAGGAAGTTGCCAAATAGAGATAAGGCTCGGTTTTAGGTAATTGTATCTTGTAAATCAAGTAGGTTTAGATCTAATCTGTGGCAAGAGTCTGCCGCAAAGACTTGTTTGTTAAGTTGTAGATAAGATTGTGTCCTATCTGGACAATGTTGTTATCTCGGGTATAAATATCCCGGTAGTATGTACATAGAAACTATCTCACAACCTAATACAACAACCAATTTGTTTTAATCTACTTTTGGCGCATCGCCAACCCTCACAAGAGGTCGACTTCCGGCGAGTTCTTGCTTCCCCAGAGCAGAGGTAAGAACTCGTGCCCGACGATCTACATCGTCGGGGCTAGCGTGTCGCTTTAGACACGTTAAGCCTCGATGATGTGATCGTCATTTATCATGTTTTGGATGATTTTGACAAGTGTCTTAATTACGCCTCGCTAGCGATCTACTCGTTTTAGGGTTTATTGCCGACGACGGTTTAATTATTATGCTTGGCTAGATCTTTCAATGCATCTACCATCCCCAAAAGCAATCGACGACTTGATTTTCTTTGTGTTAAGTTTCAATTCACACTTTGAGTTGCTATCGACCTTAGTCCTATGTTGAGATTTAACTCAAAGCCTGTTTTCGGTTGTAATTAAGGATAGCACTGGAGTTTCAGCCAGTCTTGCCTGATATACATGATTATCATAAGGTTTTTATGTGTATCTTCCATCTACATGAATGAATCAACGAATATAGATATACTTGGTATAGATTGTTCTTTAGGGTTTATCTGTGATTGCCATATTTATATTGGTTGATTGGTTCATATAGATTTGCACTAGAGTATTAGCTAGTGTAGTTATCTTTGTTATCCCTTATCGGCCAATGCCATTAATCTATGTTAATATGTTGATGAAGGCCGATAAGATCAGATCCATGCTTTAATTTTGCTTTATCGCAAGTAAGCCGATATAGCTTTGCCCTATCGGCTGGGCCACGACAATGCGATATCGGGCGATTGGCCATTGTTTTCTAACATGGTTTATTTGTTTATCTTGTTGATTGCAGATCAAATCAACTGGCACGCTCTACACGCACCTAGGCAAGACTTTGGACCTGCATTGGAGTAAAGCAAACCTCCCAGGCCGCCGTGGAAACGTGGAACCCGTTTGGTTGCAGGGCGGGTCGAAATTCTACGCCAACACCTCATGTCAATTCTTTGGAAAACATCCAGCAAGATCTCAAAGAAGCCAGAGAAGAAGCTGCAGCTAGAGAGGTCGTCCTTAGGGAAGAAATCAATAAGCTTTGAGATGTGAACCTGGAACTTCGCGGTTCAATCGGAGGTAATAAAAACCAACTAATCTTGTTCTTGTATAATCTGTTCGGCTCTATTAACTCCAGATCTTTATGTCGTAGCCAATATATGTGAGATTGATTCCCTCAAGTCTCAATTAAAGAAAGCAGAGACTGATAACTTTAAGCTTGAGTCTGACAAAAACAAAGCCTTAGAAGAAATTGAAGGTAATCCATGAAGCTCATACTCCTTGATCTATCTGATCTTGGTTATTTGTGTAATCTGAATCATATCAAACTTGTAGCTAATAAGATTAAATCCCATGCTCAATTTGAAGTCTTTGCTGAAAAAGTCCGAAGAGCCGAAAGAGTCCGGGATGATATCGCCAACACAGCAACGCCGATATTGTCAGCACTTTATGAAAACGGCCTTGGAACAAACACTATGGACGCTGTGAAAATCTTTGATAAACTCAGGACAGCTCCAAAAAGGTATATAGAGAATATCACTGATGCCGCTATCATGAGTGCAAGTCAAACCCTGGCGATGACAAAGTCGCTCTATCCTCGAGTAGACATAAACTCAATAGGAGATGGCTTTGCAAACGGCACTTCGGATGAGCAAGCCTTGGAGCTGATCAATGAAGCACAGGAGTCGGCCAAGAAAATTGCTGCTGATGTAACTGAAAACTTCCAGGGATGACTTCTTCGATGTAAAGCACTATTGTAACATAACTTGTAATTTCTCAGTTTATTTATGTTTATGCCCTAATTTGAGTCTTCGCATTTAATTTCTTAAAAATTTTCGTCCGACTGTCACCAAGCCTAGACTTGATTAAGCCATCAAAAAAAATTTTCAGTCCTTATTTGCTCAACTCAAACCAGAACATTAAACAATGATAAACCAAGTATGAACAAGTCATTATTGATAAAAAAATATCACACTTTATTGATATGTGTAGCCCCCGACTGACAACTCAAGAAGGCAACTTACTTGAAGTCGGCAGTCAAGAAAAACATGATACAATAAATCTAAGTATAATATCAACGAAGGTGCTCAATATTCCAGGAATTCTCCACCATGGTCCCATCTTCGCGCTTCAAATGATATGCTCCTGGCCAAGTGACCTCAGCAATTATATAAGGTCCTTCTCATAGTGGAGATAACTTATGTCTATCCTTTGTAGTCTGAATCTTTCGTAAAATCATATCGCCAATAATAAAAGCTCGTGACCGAATGTTTCGATTATGATAACGTCGAAGTCCTTGAAGATACCTTGCCGACTGAACCAATGCAGCCTCACGAGCCTCTTCCAGTCGGATCAAATCGTCAACTCGGTCTTGATCATAACGTTCATCATTGAAACTACGAACTCGAAGATATTCGAACTCCATCTCACTCGGCAACATTGCTTCAGCCCCATAGACTAAAAATAAAGGTGATTGGCCAGTAGCCCGACTGGGCGTAGTCCGCAATGACCATAATACCGAAGGCAACTCTTGTACCCATCTTCCAGCATAAGGACTTAGCCTATCAAACACTCGGGCCTTAATGCCTTGAAGAACCATACCATTGTCGCGTTCAACCTGTCCATTGCTTCTGGGGTGCGCCACCGACGCATAGCAAATCTTGATTCCAAAATCTTCACAGAATTCCTTGAAGACGCCGCCAGTTAACTGAGTTCCATTATTGGTTATAATCCTGTTCGGAACACCAAACCGGTGCACAATGTTTAAAATAAAATCTCGCGTCTTATCCGCAGTTATTGTAGCAACCGGCCTGGCCTCAATCCACTTGGAAAACTTGTCAATTGCGACGAATAGATGTGTAAATCCTCCTGGAGCCTTTTTGAAAGGACCAACCATGTCCAAACCCCAGACTGCAAAAGGCCATGACAATGGGATTGTTTGTAACTCTTGTGCTGGAACATGGCTTTACCGAGCGAAGAACTGACATCCTTCACATGTGC
The DNA here is from genome assembly GCA_008326285.1 of Oryza officinalis. Classification (NCBI taxonomy): domain Eukaryota; kingdom Viridiplantae; phylum Streptophyta; class Magnoliopsida; order Poales; family Poaceae; genus Oryza; species Oryza officinalis. The sequence continues at coordinate 26,831,490 of BDMV01000002.1, forward strand.
AGACCACCTTGTTGGCATCGGAGACCACCGTGAGCTAAAAAAACCTTGCCTATAGGCCTTGCCCACAATAGTGCGTGCTGCAGCATGACTGCCGCAAATTCCCGAATGAATATCCTGCAACAATCTTCGTCCCTCCTTAGGCGTGACGCACCTTAACAGAACTCCAGACGGGTTTCTTCTGTACAACTCCGAATTAACCATGACATAACTCATGACTGCGACGTCGGATTCGCTCTGCGTCATCCCGGTCTTCCGGTAACTCCTGCTGAGTCAGAAAATTGATAAACGGCATCCTCCAGTCAGCATCGAGCATGGCGATCTGGTCTATAACTTCTTCATTGGCAACTGATTTTTTAGCAACAGTCAATTCATAAAGGTGTTCTACAAAAATGTCAGTCGGGGCTGCTTCTCGCTTGGACCAAACTGTGCCAATTCATCTGCCGCCTCATTGTTGTGCCTCAAAACATAGGATAACTCCAATCCATTAAACTTGTCCTCCAACTTGCGAACTTCTTGTCGATAGGCTGCCATATTATCATCTAAGCAAGACCAATCCTTGATTACCTGATTTACCACCAACTGGGAATCTCCTCGTACAACCATCCATCGTATGCCGAGTGACACAGCAAGTCTTAGGCCATGAAGTAAAGCTTCATACTCGGCGACATTATGTGAGACAGAAAAGTGTATATGAACAACATATCGTAGCCTCTCCCTAGTCGGGGAAATCAAGACAACTCCTGCTCCCAAGCCAGTGACTCGTTTAGACCCGTCAAAATGCATGGTCCAATATTGCAGCTCCTCCCTAGGTATGTCTTCTTGACGCTCGGTCCACTCGGCCACAAAGTCAGCCAAGATTTGGGATTTTATAGCTGTTCTAGCTTTGAAGGTAATATCTAGCGGCATCAATTCTAAGGCCCACTTCGCAATACGCCCAGTAACCTCCCGGTTATGGATGACATCACTGAGTGGAAAAGACGTGACCACGGTAACCGAGTGACTCTGAAAATAATGGGCCAACTTTCTGATGGTAATTAAGACTCCATATAGCAATTTTTGTACCTGGGGGTAACGTGTTTTGGATCCGATCAGCACCTCGCTGACGAAGTAGATCGGCCTTTGTACTTTTTGAGCTCGTCCTTCCTCCTCTCGTTCGACGACCAAAACCGTGTTGACCACCTAGTAGGTTGCAGAAACTTAGAGCAACAAAGGTTCATGAGGGTAAGGCGATGCCAACACGGGTGGCGTTGTGAAGTCTTCAAAAGCTTTCTGGGCCTCCGAGGTCCATTGAAATTCGTCCGTCTTTTTGAGCAACTTGAAAAGGGGCATGCCTCGTTCACCAAGTCTAGAAACAAAACGGCTCAGCGCCACCATGCAATCAGTAAGCTTCTGGACATCCTTCTGGGTACTCGGGGGCTTCATATTCCGGATAGCATTGATCTTCTCTGGATTGGCTTCAATACCGCTATGAGACACCATAAAGCCGAGTAACTTGCCTGACGGCATGCCGAAAGTGCACTTCTCCTGGTTCAACTTCATTCTGAAGGCCCGAATATTTGCGAAAGTCTCTTCTAAGTCAGCGATTAGATCCTGTTTTTGCTTGGTCTTGATGACGACATCGTCAACGTAAGCTTCCACGTTCCTCCCGAGTTGATTCTGAAGGCATCTCTGGATCATACGCTGATAAGTAGCTCCCACGTTCTTGAGGCCGAAAGGCATCGTGATGTAACAATAAGCTCCGAACGGGGTAATGAATGATGTCTTCAGGCAGTCGGACTCCTTCAAGTTGATTTGATGATATCCCGAGTAACAATCCAAAAAGCTCATAAGCTCGCAGTCGGCTGTTGAATCGATGACTTGATCAATACGGGACAATCCAAAGGGATCCTTGAGACAAGACTTATTGAGGTCGGTGTAGTCTACACACATGCGCCATTGCCCTGTCTTCTTGCGAACCAGAACCAGGTTGGCCAACCAGTCAGACGGTTTCCAAGCAAATATATCTTTATTGTTTTGTAGAAAGGTGACGAGCACGTTTTCCTATTTGGAATCTAACTCGGCGCCTATTACAGTAGTTTTGGAGGGATCAGAGGGATCAAGGGGAATCTTCTTTGTCTTGGCGTCGCCTTCTCCCGACTTGGCTATCTTCTTTGCTGGGATCTCGCTTTCGCCTGATGTTGATGCAGCCAGTCGGACCTCCTATTGCCCATGTAATCTCTTACGAGTTTGGGCCATGTTGCAACTTTCCTTGTCGTAGGTGAAGGCTTGCTTGACGTCGCTACGCAGGGAGATGACTCCATTGGGGCCGGGCATCTTCATCATGAGGTAGGTGTAGTGAGGTACCGCCATGAACTTGGTGAGCACAGGTCTTCCGATGATTGCATGATAAACTGCTTCGAAGTCGGCAACCTCAAAGCTGATGTTCTCTGTTCGGAAGTTTTCCCGAGTGCCGAAGGTGACCGGAAGGGTGATTTGCCCGAGTGGCGTAGATGATAGCCCTGGGATGACTTCGTGAAAAGGGGCTGAACTTGGCTTCAATTCTGATCTCGGGATCTGCAACTCGTCCAGAGTCTTGGCGAAAAGGATGTTGAGGGCGCTACCACCGTCGATGAGGACACGCTTTAGCTTGACGTTGCAAACCACTGGGTCTAGTACCAGGGGATACCGCCCCGGGTGAACCACTCGGTCAGGGTGATCCGAGCGGTTGAACGTGATAGCCACCTCCAACCATCGTAAGTAACGTGGGACTTCAAGTTGTACAGCATTGATTTCTCTGTCGGTCAGCTTCTGCTTCCTCTTTGACTCATACGCTAACGGTCCTCCAAAAATGTGGTTTAACTCGGCTCTATGATTTTGGAAAGGTTCTAAGCCACCAGCTGGGTTGTCCCTCTTGGTTCCAGAAGTGCCGGCTCCATCTGACGACTTCTGGTGTAATTGACTTGCATATTGCTCGGTGAACTGTTTGTAGATGAAACAATCTTTGGCCGCGTGCTTGTGATTCGGGTGATGAGTGCATTGGGCATTCATGATCTTGTCGTAGGCGGTGACTCGGGGACGCTGTTGTTGGTAGTTAGACGTTGTGGTGACTAGATCCTCAGGCTTACGCTTGCGATCTTTTTGGCCATTATTGTCGTTGTCGTTGTCCTTCTTGGGGTGTTAGTTACTCACGGATAGCTTGTCTTGCTTGTCTTGCCATGAGGCTTTAACTGCATCGTCCGATTTGGCGTAGGAGTTGGCTGTCTCGAACATCTTCTCGACCGTCCTCGGAGGCTTACGCCCGAATTTGCCGATCAGCAACTCGTCGCGGACGCCTTTCTGGAATGCGGCTATGATGACGTCGTCGGTGATGTCGGGGATCTTGTTTCGCTTCTCTGAAAAACACCGAATGTAGTCTTTTAATGACTTGTCGGGCTTCTAAATCACGTTGTAGAGGTCAAAGTAGGTCCCGGGCCTTTCGAAAGTGCCCTGGAAATTGACGATGAAGTGGTCCCGAAGCTCGCTCCACGAATCAATCGAACCTCTTGGTAAGCTTGTGAGCTAGTTCCTGGCTGAATCAGCGAGAGCAACGGGCAAGTAGTTCGCCAAGGCCTTGCTGTCTCCTCCTGTTGCGCGGATGGCGAGGGTATAAACGGTTAACCATGACTCGGGGGTCAGTTTTGCCATCATACTTGTCAATCCCTGTGGGCTTGAATCCACTCGGCCAATCCACTCGACGCAGGTCTCGAGTGAACACGAGTACTCCATCGTCATAGTTGTCGGGTGATCTCCTTCGGTCTTCATAATAGGGTCTGTTGCGCTCACGATGGTGCCGGTTAAGTACCTCCCTCAAGTCACTCGGCGGGGGCCTTCGAGAGCTGCTCTGGTAGTTGGAGTTATTTCCATGACGAGCCCGATCGTGGATGGGTGGCCGGCCATGACCCCTCTCATGAGAGTCGGCCGATTGATCTTGATGTTTCCACGCTGCGTAATGACGAGGGTCTTTGGACTTGGCGGGTGTCTTGCTGAGCTCGGGTCTCCGGTAGTCTTTAGATCGCATCGGTGGTAGGCGGCTGCCCTCGGGTGTCTCGGCGATGGACTCGGTAGCTCTCCGCGCGGATCCTGTGGGAGCACCGGCGGCTGTGGCTACGATGATAGTCTTGACTTTGTCTAGAATCGGTGTTACCGCAGGAGGTGCCACTTCGATGACGGTGTCGATGAGGGTGAGAGCAGCGACCGCGTTCTGTTGAGGCGTGAGGAAGATGTTGGTGTCGTCGACTCGGGTCTGGAGTATGGCCTCGCGAGCGGAGCGTCCAGCTGCCCTCAGATCTCATTTTCTCTTGTCGGCTTCTTCTTTACGCTTGAGTTCCTCCTCCTTGTGTTTATTTTCCTCCTCCATACGCTTGCGCTCCTGTTCGAACTTGGCTCATTCCTCTTCTACAACCCTACGGGCCATGGCTGAGTCGGTCTCGGCTACTTCGGCCATAAGGACATTGAAGAACATCAGATCGTAGTCCTTGTCGAAGTCGGAGTCGTTGAATTCGTCTGTGGAGATGTCGTAGAGGTCGTCGAAGTCGGAAGAGATGAGGTAATCAGCGATCTCAGTAGATGAGCACGACCCGAGCGGTTGAATCATGACGGCAATTTCCCTGGAGTTTGGACCGCAGCATGACGATGAAGAAGATTCTTCCAAGCGGATCGATTCCAACTCGGAAGATAGAAGATTGTGGCAGGTCTCAACGTCGTTTGGTAACCCGAACGGCGCCGAGTGGTTTCCTCCTCCCGACTGGTCCGAATCTGAGTCAAGGAGAGAGATCTTGCCAAATTTGTCGGTGATGAAGTCAAGGCTGCCAAAACGGAACGCCTGCCTAGGGGCGAAGGCGAAGTCGTCGATGCCTGATGAAGATCCCATCACGCTAGTTGGCGAGATGAAGAAGAAAACTTGACGCAGGCCCCTTCCTGGCGCACCAACTGTCGAAACTTGGTTTCGGCAATAAGAAATCAGGGGTAGCAATTAAGGGCCAAACACGATGGGTTAGTAGACACAAAGGTTTAGACAGGTTCAAACCTTCTATGAAGAAGTAATACCCTACTCCTGTTTCGGGGATTAGATCCACCGAGTGGTTTATTAATCTCTTGATCTCTTTCCTCTTATGTCGGTCTCTTTCAATCTCTCGCAATCTTTCTCTATCGATCTCTTCTCTCTCTCTATCTCTCTATCAATCTGTCCCCCAAGGAACGTCCTATCCTCTTTATATAGGCTTAGAGGATAGGCTCACAAGTTGAAGACCTAATTACATTCGGTATAGGACTCCATATTATTTCCGACTCAGGACTATAAGTCGTTCGTTATTACATAAGGTAACGTAATACTTAAGTCCTAAGCCGATTACATAAACATGAACCATAACCTATCTCCTATTATCAGTCGGATAAGCCAGTCATAAGGGTATACGGTACCCATAATCTCCACAGTGCCTATCTCAGGTCTGACCTTATGCAGCTAGGATGAGAATGGTTGGAAAAGGTACTCAAACCAATTAGGGCCTTATAGGGAACTCATAATATTTTTCCCATGTATTTACAATACACTTGTAATTTTCGCTTTACCAAAATTACCAATGAAAAAGTCACCGGTATGTTTGGCCATCTGGGAGAACATGATTAACAAGTGGAAAATCAATTGTCGAAAATCCTAATTTATGTTATCACAAAATTATGTGGAAATCAGTTAATTTAGTTGAAATCGATTCATTTATATATACAAAATCGCTTCGGTAATTATGCTAAACGATTAATTGTCGGCGATATTGGCATGACGTGAGGCTTTGCTTTTTCAAGATGGTCTGAAATCAAAGGAATCTTTCATGTATTTCACCGGAACGAGTTAATTAAGACGAATATTTCGGGCTAATGCCTATGAGTGATCGAGAGTATTAAAATAACCATCGGTCCATCACGGGACTATGAAAACAGTGTAGATCCTCAGTATTTTTGTCTTCGCTAACAAATATACCCATAAGTTGCAATGGGATCTAGTGAAAAGGGTTAAACGTTTCATTTCATTTCATTATCGGGAGTTTTCAGTTTTTTTAGTGTGCTTCAATTTTTCTCCATCCTTGTTTTCTCCTTTTTTGTGTATGTTCACTGGCTTTTTGGAAACCTTTTTTAGGAGTAGGTGGATGAACAAAACTCTACTTTCTCTCTTCCCGCATTATAAGAATAATTTGGAGTGAAAAACCTAGACCCCACACACTGGTGTCTTTTGGTGGCGATACAACACAATGTTTGAGAAATCCATCGAACACATGATGGTTGTGCCTATGCAATCAAAGCATTGGCTCCTGTTCTCCTCTCACCGTTCCTCAACTACATCACTTTCTCATCTTCATGTGTATATTCAAAAGCCACTGGTTCACTATACAGTGAACCTATTTTAATTAATTATTAATTACATTTCTTAATTATTATGGGTCCACATGTTATATGGATTGTGAGGGTTGTTACTATATATTTGTTATATTAATAACTCGGTTATTTCCTAATTCACGAGTTGTCGATCTTTGACATCGTTTAAATTGTAGACTTTCCGGTAAAGCAGAAGCTAAACAGGTTATGGTTTATGGTTGTATGCTTGGCATGGGAAGGCAAATCTGTATGCTTGGCATGGGAAGGCAAATCGGATGTGCTGTGCGTGAAGCTTATTGGAATCTGACGTGTGGGATGCTTGACCGTCGACGGGGAAACGGTGAATTTCGGTTTGGAAGCAATCAGACTCGCACCTGCTGCTAGGGCATCAACGCAGGAATGCGAAAGCCGTGCGCTAGACAACGACGAATAACAGAAATACTACGAATATTTTAAACAGGTAAAGATAAAGATAAAGATAAATAAAAAAGGACGAGATCACGAGGAAAGAAACCAAGAACGGATGTGGTAGGATGTATTTTTGTCTTTTTTTTATTAGATCTTTGGTCCTTTTTGATTAGGAATTTAGATTGTTAATTTATTTTTCAGAAAAAAGAAAAAAAGGAGATTGGGAGGTTAGGAGAAGCGAAACGAGCGCTGAGAGGGGGGGCTGGGGCGCGCTCTTGGCACACACGTCCGGGTGGAGGAGGACGCTATCTCATGTGTCGGGGTGCGGAAATTTGGGTTGGGATAGTCGAGTTTTTTTTAGAAAAAATATTGTTTAAATGGAAAATCGCAAAATTAGTGGGCCTTTGCAGAAATTTGCGAAAATATGGGCCTGTCGGATGGGGGGGAAACGATAGCCCGACGTGTCGAATAGGGGCCCATCGACAGGGGCCTGTCGGCTTGCGGCAGATCGATAGGGGGCCTGTCGAACTCCCGCAGTTCGACAGGGCCCACCAACCGCGCGCGGCCCAGATCTGTCGAACAACGGGCGGCCGACAGAGACCCGCGCCGCGCCTGTCGACCAGCGGCAGGTCGACACGTTGCCCCTGTCGGCATACGGCCGTTCGACAGGTCCTTTGCTGCCTCCTTTCTTCCTCTGGACCACTTCGCTGCTGCTGCTTGCTTCCTCACTTCCTCACTTCGCTGCTTTGCTGCTTGCTGCTGCTGCTGCTGCTGTGAGTGCCGCTGCTTGCGAGTGCTGCTGCTTGCTGCTGCTGCGAGTGCTGCTTGCTGCTGCGTGCTGCTGCCTTCTCCTTCCTCACTCGCTGCTGCTTGCTGCTGCTGGGAGCAGTTGTTTTCTCCCGAGTGCGAAGGTTGTTGTCGCGTCCACCGCTGGTGCTTGCTGCCGTGGTGTGTCATCGTCGCGAAGGTAGCAGCACTAGAAGGAAAGAGAAGGTGACGCCCAAAAGCAGCTGCGGTGATTAAGGTATAATTAATCCCTATGTTAAGTTGTAAATATCAATGCTATTACGAGACTTGTTATTTGTTATTTCGATGCTAGTACGTATAATGTGTAAATCGTTAGACATTGTTGAATGTTAGTATATATAATGTGTGAAGCATTTGTCATTGTTTAATGTTAGTATATATAGTTATTTAGTTGTATGTTGCAAATAATTTAAAGTTAGTATATGTTTGCTGAGGTGATTAGCAATTTTGTAATGTTAAGCAATTTGATGTTATATTTAAGTAGTCAAAATTAGTGCAGAGCTATGCCATTCGGCCGAAGGGAATAATTACGCGGTTTGAAAGGAGACGTGCGCAAGTACGCAGGAAAGAGGAACGACAGCGAAGGTATAAACTTGTAATCCCTTAGACGACGGTAATTTTTTTGGTTAATTATTGTTGGATGTTAGTACAGGTATTATACGTTTATTATTAGTTAAAATCGAATGGAGGTATTATACTTTTATTATTAGTTAAAATCGAATGGAACTTATATTGAAGTAACGAGATATAGTTGAAAATACGTTACAGCAATAATGTAAGCATAGAGCATGCGACGCTTTATGGGTAGTCAGGTGATGTTGCCGTTCGGGTAAGCGTATTAATAGCAATTGGCATGCTATTTCAGGATGTCAGGTGATATGCCCGTTCGGGTGTATTATGGCGACGCTCCAATACAACTTTGTGATAGCGGGGTCGATTTGACCGTATATGCATTCGTTGATACTACCCTAAATACACCAGGCCAGTTGGTTTTGAACGATGTGCTAGGGTGGCTGCATAATATGTTCGGGATAGATCCTTTGATGGAGAAATTAATCATAAAAGCCGTGTGGCCAGTAAGGGGTGAATACGGATGGCAGTGGAGGGTAGTAGACCTTGCATCTACCGGGAGTTGGAGAAAATTTGTGGCTAAAGTAAGAGAGAAAAGTTATAGTCTGGCAATATTGGTGCAAAAGAAAACAGATGTTGTTGGAACCGGCGAGACCAGCCGCACGGAGGTGGATCAAACTCATATCGTGGAAGAGATTAATATTTACAGGAGTGGGCAAGAGGATGCAGTGGAGGAGGTTACTGCACCGGTAGATTTAGTTGTGCCTGGTGGCAATCGTCCGCCTAACGAGTTGGATGATGATGAGCCGGACTCACCTTTGGCTGTTGATGCTGCGGAGGAGAACGATGCGGTAGTGGAAGAAATGGAACTGGAGAACGAGGAATATATTTCGTTCGTGATGGAAGGGCAAGATACAGCACAGTGGGACGAGGAAGCCAACGTACCTGAAGATTGGACGACCATATCGATGAGCCGTCTGGGGGTTAACGATGGTTTAGATGCCCACTGGCGATATGATTGTAAGAAGGTGCAAGTTGGACAGATGTTTCACGACAAAGGGCACCTACAAGACGCGGTGAAGAGGTGGGCTTTTCTGCAGAAGCGGGAGTTCAGGGTGAAGGTTTCAAATCGGACGACGTATGACGTGAAGTGCACGAAGCCCGGATGCCCTTGGAGAGTGCATGGTTACAAGCCACAACATGACAACTTATGGGTAGCTTCAAGGGTTGAGGAGCATACATGTTTGTTGGACAAGACCCCTTTGGTACACAGGAACATGACGGCTGCATTCGTGGCACAAATGGTTTATTCGAAGGTTGTTAAAAAAACCTCCTTGTCGCCGTTCACAATAATGCATGACGTGGAGAAAGAGTACAGGTATGAGATATCGTACGATAAGGCTTGGAGGGGTAAGCAGAAAGCACTGGAGATGAGATTTGGAAGTTACGAAGATTCATACCACAACCTTCCCCCAGTTTTGGAGGTGTTGCAGGCCAGAAACCCGGGCACACATATGGCTATTCTTGATGAGGTTGCTGACAATGGGAAAAACGTCATTCGTCGTGCATTTTGGTCATTTGGGTGCATGATAGAGGCCTTCCGAAATTGCATTCCGTTGCTATGTGTTGATGGTACTTTTATGACAGGCAAGTATAGGGGAACTATTTTAACCGCAATCGGAGTCGACGCTGATAGCCATGTCGTCCCTGTTGCCTTCGCTTTTGTTGAAAGCGAGAACACATCGAGCTGGCTATGGTTCCTGCGTCACATTAAAAGGTGTGTTGTTCAAAACAGACCAAATGTGTGTGTTCTGCATGACCGACATGCCGGCATTCTATCAGCGGTGCAGCAGCTAAAGGAAGATGTAACTGATGAGGTTTCCTGGCCAGATTTGCATAGCAGATGGTGTATGCGACATCTCGGTGCAAATTTTTACAGACAATTCAGGAGCAAGAGGTTAATGGACCTGTTCAAAAAGTTGTGCAAGCAGAATCAGCAAAGAAAGTTCGACGCCATATGGGAACAGCTGGATCGGCTGACCACTACTCACATGCAAGAGGTTCGAAAAAAACCAGTTGTTGCCCGACAAGACGAGCCGGAAGGCCTGGATCCCGTTCCAAACGAATCACCATCTGTCACTCGATGTAGGAAGCGGGGGAGGGCTACAAAGTGCTTCACTGACTGGATAGAGCATGAGCCAAGGGAAAAGTGGTCATTGTTGTATGACACCAATGGTTCACGGTATGGTGTGATGACAACAAATCTTGCTGAAGTGTACAACTGGGTGATGAAAAATACACGTCCTTTACCACTTGTTGCTATCCTGGAGGGTATCACAAGGGGTACACAGAAGTATCTTTGTAAAAGATACGCCATGGCTAGTCTTAACCTTGTCAATCCTAATGTAAGGTATAGCCTCGCTATCACACTGTACATGGAGGAGAAAAGCAAGAAGGGCGGAATGCACAGGGTCTGGCCTGCTGGGAATAGGGAGTTGCTGTTTGAGGTACGCCTGCGTGACAAGAGTGGTGTCGGTATTGGGAGTACGGACATCACATTGGAGTGCACCTTGTGGCCAGACTATCATGCTTGCAAATGCAACTGCAACAAGCCTTTTATTCGACATCTGCCATGCTCTCATGTTCTTGCCGCTTCCGCAAAAGGTGGTGTCGATGCTAACATATTCGTCTCGCCTTACTTTAGTAAGGAAGCATGGGAGAAGACCTGGCGCGGTGAATTGCGTGGTTGGCGTGCGGTATGTGATTTCACTCGCCCACCCCCAGGGGAAGCCAAGTGGGTGCCTGACTCAAATTTGCTAGTTGCCACGAAGGGGCGTCGCAAGACCCGACGAATCAAGAACCACATGGATGAAGCTGAAACGAACACCCGTTCGCGACGTCGAAAGGCTTGCATTGTATGCGGCGGAGACCATAGCCGTAAAGATTGCAGCATGTACGACGTAGGCAAAGATGCAGAAGGTGGCGATACTCGGCGTGTTGCAGGGCGGAGGTCGACTTCGAGAAATAATCCTTAGTTATTCGTCTTGTAATATTTGTATTTACCAGTTCTACAGTGTGTTCACTTGAACTTGTTAGTATGTAACCTGTACGATAATACTATCGCGTTGCATAACATTGTATTCATTTAAAGTTTTGCAGTGTGTCCACATCATTTTATCAGTATTTGACTTCTGCTATTAAAATTTCGCTTTGCATAAATTTGCACGCGCATTTTGTCATTTTTTAATTCATTTCTGATGCTCACGACACTGGTAATCATGCATTTTGCAGATATGGCTGCCAGGGATGACGTATCGCTGATCGACGAGGTGATCGATAAACATCACCGTTCGAGACGACTGAGTCAGGGGACGTTCTGCAACGTGCTGAAGATGCGGGGACCGGATCAGTATTGGCGTATCGATCCTCGTTGGGTTCCAAGGTATGTGCAAAACCATTTGTCACCTCGTGCTGTCATTTACATTTTCTCGCATTGCTAATTATTCCTTTGTAACATGTAACAGGTTGAGAGCCGCTGGGTTGTTGACCTTCGCACGCTTGGTTGAGCCTTCACGTGGAAGGTCACCCCGTATCAACATCGATGCGGCCTTGCTGAGTGCTTTGGTGGATAGATGGAGGCCCGAGACACACACCTTTCACCTGACAGTTGGAGAGATGGTACCCACTCTGCAGGATGTGTCGTTTTTGTTGGGTCTACCGATAGCGGGTGCAGCGGTTGGCCCGACACAGGTCCACGCTGGATGGGCGGATGATCTGTTGGCCAGTTTTGGTGGAGTGGTGCCTGCTCCGCTGGAGGATCTCACAGATGGGCATGGGCCCACGAGGAGTTGGTTGCACCAGTTTCACCAGGAGGTGTTCCCAGAGGATCAGGAGGACTGGGTAGTGCGCCGACACTTACTCGCGTATCTACTGTGGTTGTTTGGGTGGGTGATGTTCACAGGGACTCACGCTGACTCCGTGGACAAGCACTTCATCCACTACGCGGAGCAGATCGCCGAGCTACCTGTAGAGGAGATTCCGCAGAACAGTTGGGGGTCGGCTGTTCTTGCGGCGACGTACGCTGGTCTATGCGATGCTTGCAACAGGAACGGCAAGGCCAGTTCTCTGACAGGATGCCCTCTGCTTCTAATGTTATGGGCGCATGAGCGCTTTGACATTGGAAGGCCACACCTGGAGTCGTACGCAAGTTACGGCGTCGATGAGATGTACAAGTCTGGACTTGAAGACATAGACGATCGTCCCACCATGGGATCGCTGTGGATACACCGCGAGGTAAATTGTACATTGCAATGCATTTTTCCTAACACTTTCTTATTCTACGCTTTATCTCGATTTACGGGCACTAATCACATATTTCATGTTTTTGCAGCCGAGGTGGGTGAGCGGAACGACACGTCGCGTGTACACACAGTTCGTGGCGGACTTCGATCAGCTTACGCCCGACCGGGTTCGATGGACCCCGTACACGCATCGGGATGTCGTCGAGCGGGCACCGCACGGTCTTGCAGAGCTCTGCACGCGCGACGCAGAGCTCTGGAGGACCACTTGTCACCTAGTGCTGGACGTGCACGTCGAGCCGTACCACGTGCAAAGGGTACTTAAACAGCTCGGCATGTACCAAGACTACCCTCCGAGAGGTGGACGCTCTCTAGCTGTTAGCCTCCACAAGTAAGTACTTGTCCGACAATGTTATAGGCAAGTAGTGTGTTTTACCCCATCGTATACGTTTCTTACGTACTCATTACATCGTACGCAGGTACACACGGAAGGGACTCGGTCTGTCCCACGAGGGGACCATTGTTCAGACGATCGCGCCAACGGTTGCGGAGTGGGAACATGCGGCGGAGCACTTGGTTCTCCAAACACCTCCAGACGACGGAGCTTCGTACGGACAGTACCTTCGTTGGTACCGTAGTGTTACGCGCTGGAGGTGTTTTCCGCCACAAGGGGAAACGTCTGACCCTCACCAGGCGTCGATCACGGACACGTTTGCCCCACAACCTCGAGCTGCGTACAACTCAATGGTATGTCGTTGCTTTCGATCATTATCGTTACATGTGGAACACGTTCAATGGTTCTAACGCCCTTGCCTATTCGTTCAATAGGCCGAGTTTGTGGAACAGGTTCACGCTGAGTCCAACACGATGCTACAGAGATTGGAGACGAGGCCTCAGCACGTCAGTTAGGACGACGTGGCGTCCGTCCTTCGCAGTTTCCGTTCACGGGCTGCGGCACTACTTCGTCGTGTCTCCTGTCGGAGCGCGGCTGATGTTGTGCAGCCTTCCAGGCGGGCAGGATCGCCACCACTACCACGACGCTCCAGTGTGGATCAGTTCCGCTCCTCTACTTCACGTCGCCACTACGACGACGCCGGTCCTTCGCACGCTCGGCCTTCACTTCAGGAGACGCCTCTCCCCGTCCGCCCAGGGAGATCGTCTGATTTTGGCGTTCCGACATCGAGTATGCCACCACCGCGGCCTCAGGTACGACACGTTTGCCTTGCTTACCACGCAGTTCATATCGTACTCAACCTCCGTTTTATACCATATCTTAACCTACGCTACGTAAACAGCCACAGCAGGTGTACGATACCCAGGGAGCCTATGCGGAGCCAGACTTTCCCTACCTGCCGACAGGGGACTACCTGGCGCCCACACCGGGTTGGGGACTCTACGTTACTCCGCGCGCACCGGAGTCAGGGTACACACAGCACACAAGTAAGTATTGTTTAGATCGTAGTTACCATCATCGTTCGCTTAATTTTTATGCATGGTTACTAACTATGAACATGTGCCATCGCCTCTAATTTGCAACAGGTCACGACTACGGGGTTTCGCAGGGGCATTCTGCATTTCCTGCTGTCTCTCCTCGAACACAGTTCGTGGACGATTTCTTTGCGACGGATGCACCCGATGCGCAGGCTGGCATAGACTACTGGTACGGTGCTCCTCCGGTCACGCAGCCTACGCAGCAGGGGGAGTCCGTGCAGCCAGAGGATGCTACTCCACAGCAGCCGGCACGACATAGGCACCCACCTGATAATTTGACATATCCCACAGCGCAAATCAGACAACGTAAGAAGGGAGGGCCTAGCAAGCGTGCGAGAGGGGGGCATTCTTGACTTGTAGTGTTACCTCTTCGTATGTAACTCTATTCGGTCGCCGCACTCATATGTCACGAAAACATTTCATGTCATTCGCTACATCTACTCAACGAAACGACAAAAAACTTTCGGCGCATAACAGAGGGCTACGATTGGTCCCTACCAGTTTTTGCACCGTGACAGACGTTTACGATACGTCGCTATCATCTTTCGGCGCGTCAAGGCGTCCAGACTCAGCTTTTGCCGATGCTTTGTTTGACACAATCATTCAATTTGCGCTGCCGCGTGAACGTGTTGTCAAATCCACGCTACTGGTGAACTCACGTTACACAGATATGTGCCTCTCCTTCCTCCACTATATATTACATAGGTCCGAATACGCGCTCTTCATCCAATGGCCTGAGGAAGTGCTCATTTCAACCGGTCACAATTGAAGGAAAAAAAAGAGAGAGGTGAGGAACAAGGAGAAGAGCCGCGAAGCGTTGTTGCTGTGCTTATTCGATCGCAGGTTAGTACAATATCCCGACGTATGGTTATATTTTGTGTCGCATACTACTGTGATTACCATGTATTTGAAATTTCTGAGTAGATCTGTAGCACTTAGATGCGGATCCTTGATTTTTTGCGAGTAGATCTATAGCACTGTGAGTAGATATGTTGAAATTTGTGAGTACATATGTAGCACTTAGAAGTGTGAATAATTTTAGACTACATTTGTTGTGCACACGTTTGGTTTGTAGTAGTACTATATTTGATCGTACAATGAGAAGTATTAAGGGTGTGTACAATATTTGATAGTTCTTTTTTAAAACTGTAGGATGCCAAGGCGTGGAAAAGCTACCAACTCAAGGTAACATAAATCGTTTCTGTGATATTATGTGTTATTCGTTGTGCATGAAATGAGGAATCCTAGATTAACGGGTTAGGACGTTTCATTTATTGTTGACTTGTAGTTATCGCCCGAAGACTGGAAATGCCTTCAACCCATTGCCTTTGCCTAGCGGTGTTCCAGTGCCCATGTGCTGGTGCGGTGATCCTTGCAAGGTAGTCAAGTCTGATGAAGAGGAGACGTACATGCAGAGATACTGGATGTGTGCCAATTTTGAGTTTGAGCCAACACCTCAGATCCGCCGCATTAACTTAATGGTGAGGAAATGATGTTTTGTAATAATTATTTGGTGTATTAAGTAGTCTTGAACAACTTATTTGGTTAGTAAACATTGCATTTGTTGTAGACCCCTCCACCGCTATGTGATTTTGAGCAGTGGATCGACACCGAGATCAAGCCGCAAAACAAGGAGCGGTTGGAGTACATGCGGCGATGGGATGCAGAGCGCAAGGAGAAGATAGAGCAGAGACGCAAGGAGGAGGCCGCAGAAAAAGAGCACAAGGCTGAGGCGGAAATGAGGAGTGTTGCTGCGTACAGGGAGGAGCGGGAGCGGAAGCTTGAGCGTGCGCGGCGAGCGAAGGCAGCAATGGAGGAGAATCCCGATGCGCAGAGGAAGGGAAAGTGGCCTCGTTGCACTCAGTAGTATGCACGAGTTGGTAGTTGTATCCTCGTCGTGTTCAACTCTTGCACTACCTTCCTTCTAGTTCTAATTTAATCTTATCTATGTAACCGCAATGGAATCAGGTGTATCATGTTTAAATTGTACTACAACTTCTCCTTGTTTCGGTATGGTCATGGATGTGCTCAACATCAATTCTTAAAAAAAGTTTCTTCTCGGTTTCTACAAACATGTTCTGTGAATTCAAAATTTTTTGAGTCCTCCGAAAACGATTTTCGGAATTTTCGAAAATAGACAGAACCAATTTTCGCTTCTGCAAATTTTTGGTCCTATCCGAAACTGATTTTTAGAATTTCCGAAAATAACCGATAAACAAAATAAGGTTATGTAAATTAATAAATTACAAATGGATATATCTAAAATTATTAAATTACAACTCCGATATGTTTATCCAAATATGCAGTTACAAATGTGTATGTCAATTATAATAAATTACAATTATAATAACAACTTATAAATTATAATTAATCAATTATAAAAATTTCTCTCATTATTTCTTTACTAACAACTTAAAAACAATTCTTACCAAATTAACAAAAAGTTTTGTACATTACTAAATTAAAAATGGATATATCTAAAATTAATAAATTAAAAATCCGATGTGTTTCTCCAAACATTCAATTAAAAATGGGTATTAATCAATTATAACAAAATTATATTTACAAAAACTACTTACAAACTTAATTATGAAAACAACATACAAATTATAATTAATCAATTATAAAATATATGTCATCAATTAATTTTTAACAAGTTAAAAACAACTCTTAACAATTTAATTTGTATTTATAACAAAAAAAATACACTTAACAAATAAAAAAAAAGGCCGGCCGGCCCGGCCTGTCGAACGGCCGATATTCGACTGGTTCGGCGGCCCGGCCTGTCGAACGGCCGGAGTTCGACTGGGCCGGCGCCCCGGCCTGTCGACATGCCGCGTGCCGACAGGGCCCAGTCGAAACGCGGCCGTTCGATCGGTCCGGCCTGTTATCGGTCGGACGTTCGATTGGGCCCTGTCGAATCGCCGTGGTTCGACAGGCCCACATTTCCGCGATTATCTGCAAAGGCCCACTAGTTTTGCAATTTTCCATTTAAACAATATTATTTTTAAAAAAAACTCGGGATAGTCTAGCTCGCGTCACACGAAACGATCAGGAGATGCAAGGGATCAGGAGACTTACATCCACGTGATCGGATTTACCAACAAACGAACCAAAAAATAGTTGGAAGTAGGTTTTATTTTTTAAATAGGTAAAGATAAACATAAAAATATTTTTGAATATAATAGATATTATGGATACCATATACCTACGCGGCTGGTCTATCCGACTGAATATAGGGGATAGATAATGTACATATAATATGTAACGTACCATGACTTGTGTATTATGTTTCTTTGTATATTAAGAAATGGCCCAAAGTCCTGGTTTAATAATATTGTAAAGTAGATTTAGAAAACTGAGACCGTACTCGGCTAGATTTCTATCTTTGTAATCCTGCCCCCCAACCTATATAAGGCGGGCAGGAGGCCCTTCAAGGACATAACCATAACTTGATCATCAGATCAATATATACCCAGCGGTTACAATCCCCAAACAAGAGTAGGATATTACCTCTCATCGAGAGGGCCTGAACCTGTCTAAATCATTGTCTTCCGCATCCATCCATTTTTAGTCTCGTGCGCTACCCCTTTTATTATTGCTGATTTCCAGAATCGACAGCTGGCGCGTCAGGTAGGGGTTGTGCCGAGTTCCTCATCGACGAGTGTAATGGAACCAATCTCCGATGTCATCGGATTCATCTTCGCCCCACGATGAACCTCCTGCTTCGGGAGTTTCGATTTCTTCGTCCATAGTTTTAAAAAGCTGTCCTTCTTTGACTCGGACACAAACCACTCAGGGAGGCTCAACACCACTTCGATCTTGTTTGGTCGCCGTCGTGTTTGTCAGTTTTGTTGAAGAGAGTTGACGTGACGCGGTTGTCATCCGGTTCAATCTGTCTAGCGATATCGATCTATATCTCAGCTATCAAGCAGTAGATCAATTCCCAAGTGCCGATGTCTTTTCTCATTGACATCAAAATTTTTGGCGGGATTCAATTATCAGCCTGAATTAGAGTTGACGTGAACTCTAAGTCAACTGATTGGAGCAATCATCGTGCAAGGAAGTGTTGCACCCTCCTGCATGCATATATGGCTCGTGCATGTGTACACATGCAAACATGTCAAAAAGTCATTACCAAGCAACCAGGGGCATGCAAACAAACAAGCCGGATACCACGATCCATTCAGAACACCATTATAATAAGAAGAGGAAATCAAGTTCAATTTCAATCTCTTCATCTGTGTGTGAAACATCAAATAGCTAAGTCGCTTTATTTTCTCCTTTATATGATACTTTCATCTGAGAAATATTTTTATATGCACTCATGCTAACCACTACTCAACGCCGACCGTATTTGTCGCTCACTAGCAGCCTTGCCTCCACGGTTGGTGGATTTTGCTGCCGTTGCTGATGGTGACATCATCTTCACCGTACGTCACCACCGACTGGTTTCTTCGCCTCCACGATTGGTGGATTCCGCTACCGTTGCTGATGGCAACATCGTCTTTACTGTCGGTCGCCTTCGTCACCGCCGACTGATGTTCTCGCCTCCACGGTTGGTGGATTCCGTCGCCGTTACTGATGGCGACATCGTCTTCACCGTCGGCCGTCACCGGCTGGTGTTCTCACTTCTATGGCCATGCGTCTTCGCCATGTTGTTGGGCAACTTCACCTCCATCGTCGATCGCCTCAGCTACTTTTACGGTTGGTGTCTTCGTCGCCATTGATGGACAACCTTGTCCCTACATCGGTCACCTCCGCCGTCACCGATGAAAATACCAATAAGCTAAGTCATCATTAATTTTCTTTTTTCTCTGCCTCACTACATTAACTGGTTCTCCGTTGAGTAGTGAGTCGGGGCCTACAGATGTTTATATCATATTTTTGCAACAATTTTTATAATATTTATCTTGATTGCTTACGAATAAATCTAAGTAAAACAAGTGTCAAGTAGTGAAACTCTATTTTTCTATGCTTTCCGTTTGGTGTGTTGACGGATGGTTTTCATGAGCCGATTCCTAGCACTCAGGGGCATGTCGGTTAGAGTGTATAATACAAGGTGCTAAGTACTACTCGAAAAAAATCAAAAGCATAAAGATAAAACAATTTGTTTTCTACTTTTAACAATTGCAATAGTACCCGAGTAGCACAAATTCTGATTCGTGAAGCTTTGTTCCATGCAAGACGAACATATGTCACTCATATGTATGTCTGGCAATTGCCATGAGCTAACTCCCGATACTTGGGGGCTATGACTAGTCGAGCAGAGTGTTTAAACGTAAGGAGTCAACTACTCGAGGAAATTAAAATCGACAAGAGGAGAAATACATATTTATAAATATTACAAAATTGTTTGAGTTTTCTCAAGTACTATATTTACATCAGATACTATACATCCTACATGTTTATACTGCAAGATCCAAATCCAGATATACATAGTAAGGAATGGATCAGTCAGAATACCATCGTCGGTCGCCTCCATAGCCACCGACTGGTTTCTTGGCCTCCACAGTTGGTGGATTCCGTCGTCGTTGCTGATGACGACATCATCTTCACCGTCGGCTTGCCTCCATCGCCACCGACTGGTGTCCTCGCCTTCACGACTAGCCTATTATGCCGCCGCTGACAGGCATCTACGTCTCACCATCGGCTTGCCTTTGTTGCCGCCGACTGGTGTCCATGCCTTCAAGGCTGGCCTATTATGTCGCCGCTGATGGGCATCTACGTCTTCAACATTGGTTTGCCTCCATTGCTGTCGACAAGTATCCACACTTTCAAGGCTGACCTATTATGCCGCCGCTAATGAGCGTCTTCGTCTTCACCGCTGGCTTTGTCCTCGTCTTCACCGTTGGCTTGCCTCCGTCACTACCGACTGGTGCCTTCGTCTTCATGGTTGACCTACACTGCCATCGCGGATGGGCATCTTCGTCTTCACCGATGGCTTGCCTCCGTCGTCGCCAACTGGTGTCCTTGTCTTCACAGCGGGCCTACGTCGCCGCCACTATTGATGGGTGTCATCGTCTTCACCGCTAGCCGCCTCGTCTGTTGTTGTCGACTAGTCTTCTCGCTTCTATGGCTACGCGACTCCGCCACCTTTATTAAACAACTTCATCTTCACAGCCAGTCGCCTCTATTGTCGCCGATCGTTTCACCAGCTTTGTTACTTTACCAACCTGAACATCTTCGAGAACTTCGACAACCTCAACATCTCCGAGAACTTCAACACCTCGTCATACGCCACCAGATACGACGCCGTGCTAATCTACTACAACAAGTGGTACTCCAATCCTCAAGATTTCTACTCGGACATCCACAACGTGTATCTTCACTCAAGCAATGGTTACTCGACGGTAAGAAGCTACAGTTCTTGACTCTATGTTTACTTGTTTCCCAACTAAGCATAGAGTCGGGGGCTGCACAAACACAAGACTAAAATCCGACAGGCAATTAATGAAGTCAATTTCAGAAATCATTAGCTTCGTCTTCGTTCCAAAGCAGGCTTTCTACTTCAGCAACTCCAACATTCTCACCGACAACTTTTGGCTCATAGT
This sequence comes from Oryza officinalis, assembly GCA_008326285.1. Lineage (NCBI taxonomy): Eukaryota > Viridiplantae > Streptophyta > Magnoliopsida > Poales > Poaceae > Oryza > Oryza officinalis. The sequence goes on from BDMV01000002.1 coordinate 26,852,002, forward strand.
TGATGCTACAGTCTCCTCCAAGTTTCTCAAGTGTCAAGTTATAGATTTAATTTATATATTCTGGTCAGATTTAGCTCTGCCCTTTGGAGTTCAACTCGGATATAGCTTTGAGCCTCCCAAGTTTAGGTCTAAGGACTTTGGAGTCATCAACCAATCAACTCAGATTCGACGAGTTGGTCAACAATATCAACATCTACTTTCCTCCACGTGAAGCATCTCCAATAGCTACAACATCAACTTCTACTATCATCGTCATAAATCAAGAGGCGTTACATCAATTTTTGCCATGCGCATGCTAACGTCAAGACAATTACTCAAGCTTGGACATCTCTTCAATAGTTTATTATTATTGACGTTATCATCGGCACCTTTGTCATCGGTATTACCTTCATCTTCGGCCAACTACTGTCAATTAGGTTCTTCGCTTCAAGAGTCTAGGCTTCGTCAACGCTGAAATTTGACTGGATCATCAACATCGTCATCTTCATCCACATCCTGACATGCATCTTCGGCCTCGCCTCTATACCGGCCTTGACATCATCGCCACCAACTGGTTACCTCGCCTTCACAATTGGCCTACTCCGCCATCACTGTTGGGCGACATCGTCTTCACCATCGGTCACCTCCGTCGTCGACGACTAGATTCTTCGCTGCTCTGGTTGGTGGATTCCACCGTCGTTGATGGGCGACATCATTTTCACCGCTGGATGTCTTCGTTCTTCCTGCATGCATGAGGATCTATACGCCCACACCTTCTTCTCGACTAGTTTCTCTATTCTAGGAACTTGGACCTGGTTGGGGACGAGATTTTATTAAGTTGATGGCTTCATCAACAATCACTAGCTCACTAAAACCAAAATTTTAAATCAACATCAATTTCTTTTATTATATAATTTTTTTCCATTGCCTCACTACGTAGTAAGTCGAGGGCTATATAAGTTATACAGTATGCTTGTTTGTAAATTTGATTTGTGTTTTCATGCACCTCCGTGAAGATCATACTTTTCTTTTCAACTCTTTCCAGATATGTACAACAGTAATTCATGGCCATGAGCTTATTTCCTACATCTAAGGTCTGGATCAGTCATTATTCCCCACAAGGGTCATAAGCTAAGTTCTTGCTCTAATCGAGATTTAATTATCATATTTACTTCGGTACACCCCATGAGGGATAACCACTTGGATCAGAAGCCACTCAGATGACATGCGCTCGGTCTACATCACCCAGAAGATTTGTCACTCAGGAGCATATTAATAGGCGTGCTATACACGTCATATTTTAAGGGTATCGGTGGGCATATTTTGGGCTTAATCCCAATATGTCTGTAGCCCATATTCCCAGGTGCGGCCAGTCACGTGCCTTTAGGGACTTAGGCATATTTGCTCTTGGCAATATGTGTGTGCTCTAGTGCCTAATACCTTAAAATCCCTTTATACAGCTATTACACAACTTTTTAGGAGTTGGTACAATGTAATTTAAAAGATGGCAAACAGTGAAGCTTTATATATAACTGTTATATTAACGTTTTGTATAAGTTAAGACACTGTTTGGATTTTAAAAAGCAGTTGATTGGATACTATATCATTGCTTTAAGCCACATATGCATGCATTTTTATTTAAAGACCAATATTATAGCTTAGGTTAATTATAATATATTTTGGTCATTTTCATGCGGCGGGTAAATCTATTTATGAGTGTTATTTCACTCGGATTTTACACCACGTATGTCATATATTTTCAGGAGTGGTGAAATTGTGTGTCTTTTAGGGATTTGAACATATTTGTCTCGGCGATATGTGCAAAATGTGAACCCGATACCTTAGAAAATTCTTTTACTCGCTGTGCAAAAGGTTTTGTTGTTAAAGTCATTTGCTATGCGATTCTTAAAGATGCACATTGGTTTTAGGCTATGCGCATTATATATTTTAAAGCAGTCGGTATATCACTCGGATCATGTTATTCAAGGATTCACACCGTATGTGCCGTATATTAATATTAAGTCACTCGATTGACAATAATTATCAGAAACTACTCGGTTGGTTAGATTATTTATTCCTTGACTATATGCTTAGTTTGTTCAACTAACCAAATAGTCGGGGCCTACACCTAATTAGGTGTATCTAGTCGATGCACCTGGGTATATATTCTTGGTTATTTTTTGAAATTTTTTCAGCCCTTCACAACCTTCTGATTTGGTAAAAGCACTTGGGAGACTATGACGAAGATGATTGAAGCACTCGGCGTTAGATTAATTTTGTTCGAGAGAAGATTGTCTTTTTGACTGTGAAGGTCTCAGGGGCTATTGCGGAGATTATGGATACCATATACCCACGCGGCTAGTCTATCCGACTGAATATAGGGGATAGATTATGTATATGGAATATGTAACGAACCATGACTTGAGTATTATGTTTTCTTGTGTATTAAGGAACGACCCAAAGTCCTGGTTCAGTAATATTATAAAGTAGATTTAGGAAACCGATACTGTATCCAGCTAGGTTTCTATCTTTGTAATCTTCTCCTCCCAACCTATATAACACTGGTAGGAGGCCCTCCAAGGGCATAACCATAACTCGATCGTCAGACCAATATATACCCGACGGATATAATCCTCGAACAAGAGTAGGGTATTACCTCTCATCGAGAGGGTCTGAACCTGTCTAAATCCTTGTGTTCCACATCCATCCACTTTTAGGTCTCATGTGTTAACCCCTTTTATTATTGTCAATTTTCAGAATCAATAAATAGTCAATATGACTATATGAGACCAAAGCATAGCCTTGACTCAGCAATTTCTTTCTTTAGGGGCCCGAGATATCTAATCTGACACGTATCTTGTTTATTACATTTTGAAGGATTTGGCCCCTGGTTAATCCAAAAGGAAGGACAAACTGCTGGCGAACTAGCGTATTGGTCCAGTGTTACTAATATACTCCCTCCATCCCAATTTGATCATCATCTAAGATTTTTCAGTTTTCTCCAAAATGATCATCATCTAACAAAGTGTCTCTTTGTTTATTTGTGCAAACGGTAAATGTGCATCGTGGAATGCCCTGCATGCATGCATGCATGCAACTAATCAAGATTGATTTCTATTGGTTCAACCCGTGCAGCATTTAAAGTGTGAATTAATTTTTGTTGGACACGAAACAATGGAGTACCTTGATTGATGAGGATTAATTTCAGAATGATGTATGTTTTAGTGTTCTTGGTTTTGGTGCCCTTTGTTTAGAGGATGATCAAATTGGGATGGAGGGAGTATAAAGAGAGTACTCTATATCAAGAAAGTGTTTTCATGTGTTCATCTTATTGTTTCGTCGAACACGTGTAAATTGTCCGTCTTATTGCCTTTTAATAAAATATTCTAAAACAACAATTATTCATGACTAGATGGATTACATTCATCACCATCTAATAAGCAGGACCATGTGCCTTCTGTTAAGATATATTTAGGGGTGATCTCTTCCACCCTAAGGGATAGGCATGGCACTTGTCGTGCCTTCCCACTCCTCATCGACAAGGAAGGAACCACGGTGGTTAACAGTGTGCCTTCCCCCTCTCGACGCTCCTTGGCAACAGGCGCGATGGTTCCCAACCATTGCGCCTACGGTTGCTGCCCTTTCCCCATGTATATATGTAAACACCAATGATCAATGAAAGATACAACTCTCTCTCGCTCAATTGATTCACAACATGTTATCAGCACTTTCGCTCTCGCGAAGGAGAAGAAGAAGCGAATGAAATCTAAGAAGGTGTGCCTACCTTTGATTTCATCCTCGATGTCGTTCTAGGCCTCCCTCACTGCGACCGTGCTCGCCGTCTTCGCCATCTCCTCCATCGCTCGACGAGGAGTCGCCACTACGGAGCACAGTCTAGGGATGGTGGCTCCACCACCCTTGACATCGTGTGGCTATCGCTTCGCCGGTCACCGCCCCACCGATCTCTGCATCTCTGGCACCCACCTCACCGGGAGCAGGGGCGCCCCGCCGCGTCCAAGTCCAGGGCGTACAGTACTGTATAACCCATGGATGGATGACGGTGGTGTCCCCTGGTGGCGCACTTTGCTCGCTCCGGTTGGAGATGAAGTCGCCACCGACCCTCTTCGTCGTCGCCCTGCCACCACCAACCCCACCTCCACCACCTCCGTCATCCCAGTCAACAAGGCGAGGCCGCTCCCCTACTCCCGCGCCACTGGGGGAGCCGCCTCTCTTCACTCCGTCGTCTTCTCGTCGCCACGCCGGAGCCGCTGCATCACGCTGTCCTGGCCTCCGTGCCACCTTCCGCGTCGTTCCCCATGATTCCTCAAGCCGCACGCTTGCAAATGGAGTGTTGGCAAATGGCGTACGGGCCTGGCCAGCCTCCGACTCCAATGAGGAGTAGGGGCCATCGGCCTAACTCCGGTCGGCAAGCCGTCAGCTGACAAGGAGGGAACGCGGCGGTGACGAACGGTGGAAGGCGGTGGTGAAAAAGAAAAATCAGCGGCGGCAAAAGGCAGGCGGTGGATGTGGCGATGGCAACGGTGGACTCAGCGGCGATGACGGAATGAATGGCAACGGTAGTGGAGAAATGGGCGGCAGCGGCGGCGGCGGTGCAATAGCCGGGGACGGTTAGGGTTTTCCTAACCCTAACCCCTCGCCCCCCCCTTTTTCTTTGGCTCGTTCCTAGGCCGGCGGCGCAACTGGGCTGGACCGAATGCACGGCCTAGGCCCAGGACGCCACCGGCCCGTCCCTCACCCGGCCGCAGGCCGCGTCCCTCATTCCTCATGGGCCAACCGAAGGGTGAGGTGTGTGGGTCGAATCCTTTAGATTTCGGCCCACCACCTCTTTTATTTGTTTTCTTTTAATTTTCTCTTTATTAATGAATTTAGATTTTACTCTCTATCTTTTATGTAATTTAGTTAAAGCATTTCATCAGTTGTAAAATCTATGTAATGGCCCTTTAGACCCCTGATGTTATATGTCATCTGACATATGTGTTTTATTAAAATACCTTGCTTTATTAAATTTACTAGTTGTCTTAATAAAATGTCTTTTGCATTTATTTAAAGACATACTCCACTTTCTCGCTCTGTTAATTTTCAAAATTCTTTAAATTTTGTATTTTAACTTAGCAAATCCTCTTAATTATGTATAAAATGATTAATGGAGGATTTAATGCCTGACTACATATTTTGACTTGGAATTAAAACACAGGGAGATGGGGCCCTATATTTTTACCACAATGACCATAACCTAGGCAGCGAATATCTCGCCCATCACTAAAAGATCTACATCTTACAATGATTACCTACATGAGTTATTCCGAGAATATGTTTGAAAATATGAGATTATTTAAATTTTAGATACGCACAAGGTAGTGAAGCCCTAAACATTGGTTGTCGTATATTCCTTTGAATATATTAGCCCAGAGACCATATTTTAGGCAGCAAGTTAATCTTGCCCACTATTAAGAGATCTATTCCATTGTTTCATGACTTGGAGATTATCCACATTGTGCCTCCTAATTTTGAATTCTAACTTAAATTGTATGGTCTATCACCTACATTTTTCGAAACATGACAAAATATGAGGCTTTACATTTAGCACTGAGATTACAACAACAATATCAGGTTTTATTAATTTACCTCTGTAATTAATAAAGTTAATCATGATTGTAGGGACATGACAACTAAAGAGTTCGATGAACTCGCTCTTGATGAGAGTAACTACCCAACTTGGGCTACGGATATCAAAATCAACTTTGCTTCTCATGGGATTGATAATACTATTGAGGAACCCAACACTGGGGATTCACCAATTGAGAAAAGGAAACTAAACACTGCCCTTTTTCTACTTAGGCTCTATATCCATAAAGATCTCAAGCATGAGTATCTGTTGGAGATGAGCCTGCTTGCATTATGGAAAGCTCTTAAAGAGCATTATCATAAGCAAAAGGAACTCATTTGGCCTAAGGCTAATCATGAGTGGAACCACTTACGTCTCCAGGATTTTAGAACTACTGCAGACTACAATCATACTATTCATACCATTTGCTCCAAGTTGAAGTTTTGTGAAAAAGAACCAACTGTTAACGGCAGAATTTGGTAAGCCCCGAAGTCCCCATCAGCCCAGGATCCATATCGGCTCGAAGCTAGTATCGGCCTAGAGTTCTACATCGGCTGATGGGGGTTATCTTAAACCAACCACCAACAGCAATCAGATTCTTATTAGATTCGGGAAGATCTTATCCGGAGAAGACCAAGTTTGAGGAGGATGCAGCTTGTATCTACTAATTAGGAAGAATTTGTTAGTTTACTTTTTATCTTTAGGAAAGTGTGTTTAGTGTCCAATAAGGACTTTATCTGTTTTCTTTTATCTTTAGGAAAGTTTGAGTCGTATTCTGTTAGGATCTTTGTTAGCCTATGGGTATAAATATGTAAGCCCGAGGTTCATGTAATTTTCATCTCATGATCAATACAATTTCAGTGCATCACCAACCTTTACTTTTTGTCTTCTTCGGCGAGGTCATGCCCTTCCCGCGAGGGGTAAGTCTCATTATGGCTGCCTGCGCTGTCGGGGCTAGGGCTTCGACGTTCTGATCTCGGCAACATAAGCACCTACTATCATATATCTTAGTCAATCTGATTTAGCTTCTCGATTTCATCGTATCGGCCGAGATTCATTTTAGGGTTTACGCCGGTATTGACTAAATCGCCTCGCTAGATTAGATTGGCTAATGTATCCACCACCCCGAAAATCAATTGAGGGCTTGATTGTCTAGATCTTGCGTTTCTTTTCATACTTAGTGCCACTAAGTCGTGATTAGAACCGTAATCTCTAGCTTGCCTGATTGCCAATAAGGGTTTCACCGAGGTTTCAGCCGGTGAATTATCTGGACGTTACATCGGCTCAAGAGTTTTACATATAGATTGGATCTGGCCGATGACAACAGAGTATTTATTGTTTATCTGCTTATTGAGAGTTTATGCTATTGGACCTCTAGCCGATGTGTGCTTTAATCTTCAGATCAATGTTTATTTTATATTTGGATTATGCTATATCATCATGTTAACGTCAGCCGATCGCCTCTATATAGATGTTTGCTCAGTACACAACCGATGGATTAAAACCCTAACTACATCGGCTGGCATCGGCATCGGCTGGAACTGCACCATCGGCCTACCGGCCTATTGGCTGTTTTTGCCCTATCAGCTAATCGGCTGATATCTTTCGCCATCGGCCTATCGGCCGATAGACCTTTTATTCTGTTATTTTGTATATCTTGTCAGTGGCAGGATCAAACTGACTGACACGCCCGCGTTTCATCAATTTTAGGACCTGCACTAGAGCTAAGCAGATCTCCCAGGCCTTCATGTGTCCGCACGCCGGATCCTCATCGGCGGTACGGATTCGGCGTCAACACCAACAAAGGAAGAAAAGATTGAAAAGACTCTATCCACTGTGCTTCTAGAGGACAAGATACTGAATCAACAGTATCGCACTAATAATTTCTAGCATTATTCGCAACTTATTCATACATTGACTCAGGCAGAAAAACATCATGAGCTTCTATTAAAGACTGCTCAACAGCACCCTTCAGGCTTTGCCCCGCTACCTGAGGTGCACTGCAATGTTAAGAATAACGCTGAAAATAAAAAAAGTTCAAGGGAAATTATTCGAATAACCCTAATAATTCAGCTAAAAAACGCAAATGCAACAATAGGCGCAAATCCAATAATCGCAAGAAAGGAAACGGAAAGGGTAAGGCACCACCACCTCGTAGCAATAGCAATAAGCATTGCAACAGGTGTGGATCTGACTATCATGTCACAAAAGATTGTCGTATCCCAAAGAATCTTGTTCTCATGTATCAGAAATCCCTCAAGGAGCAAAAGTCTTCTGCGGAACCAAGATATGAAGCACACTTCAATCTTACAAGTGAAGCAAGACCTGAGGTTGTTTTTCAACAGGCTCCTATTGAACCACAGAACAATCTCGCTCTTCTCCCAAAAGATCCCGCTGCACTTTTTGCAATGGATGACATGCTCATCGAGTACTGCTCAACGGACCCACTTGGAGATTTGTTGTAATCTCTGTGTGTTCCACCTAGTGATATCCCAAAATATGTCAAAACAATAGTTGTTGTTATAAGTAGATGAGTACAGACTCCCTTAAGTTATAAGGTTATAAGACTTACTAGTCATTAGAGTATGTACTACTAAACCTCTGTAAACGTCATACTATGTATTTGATGTTTAAATTAAGGTATGTATACCTATATATTGAATAAAAAAATTTTAATAAGCAATTCTTCTTTCACTATAGATGTCTCAGGATATCGGTCCAATTGGAGAGGAATTATGTCTTGTGGACTATGGTACCATAAACTCTATACTTAGGGAGATCAAATACTTTCAAACTCTCATGAAGAGAGAAGGCAAAGTTTTGACCATCGCTGGACGTAATGCTGTAATAGTTGGGTCTGGACAAGCAACTATTACACTCCCTATGGGTACAGAAATCATAATCAAGGATGCCCTTCTGTATCCCGATTCAACCCGTACCCTACTAAGTTATAGAGATATCCATCAAAATGGGTTCCACATTGAAACCCATATGCATAATCGAGAAGAATTCTTCTCTTAACTAGAAAAAATGGATATGGCAAGCGCATTGGCGAGAAAATTCCATCTCTCACATCTAGATTGTACTATACATACATTAAGCCCGCTGCACATGTTGCGTATAAAGTAATTTTTCAAAATATCGATGCTTCCACACTTGGCATGATCGACTTGGGCACCTCGGTATCGTGATGATGAGAAAAATTATTGACTACTCTATTGGTCATAATTTGATCAATAAAGATTTTCCAAATCCTCTGATTTTGTATGCACTGCATGTGCTACTGGGAAACTGATTTTGAGACCTTCTTATCTCAAAATTAGAGTCGAACCACTTAAATTCCTTGAACGCATTCAAGGAAATATTTGTGGCCCTATTGTGCCAACATCTGGACCGTTCAGGTATTTCATGGTTTTAATTGACGCATCTACTAGATGGTCCCATGTGTGTCTCCTCTCGACACGAAACCATGCCTTTGCTAAAATAATGTCTCAACTAATAAGGTTGAAGGCAAATTATCCTGAACATAGGATTCAATCAATCCGTATGGACAACGCTGCCGAATTTAAATCTCATGCCTTTGAGGATTATTGCATGGCATTAGGAATTCAGGTTCAGCATTATGTTTCATATGTCCACACACAAAACGGTTTGGTTGAATCACTGATCAAATAAATTGAGCTTATTGCTCGACCATTATTGATTAATTGCAAATTGTCTTCGTCGTGTTGGGGTCATGCGGTATTGCACGCTGCTGATCTTGTCCAACTACGACCAACTGCATATCATGAAACTTCTCCAATGCAGTTAGTACGTGGAAATCCTTCAAGTATTTCATATTTGCGTAAGTTCGGTTGTGCTGTATACGTACTGATCTCACCACCACAACATACTGCTATGGGCCCACATAGGAAAGTGGGGATCTATATGGGATTTAACTCTCCGTCGATCATAAAATACTTAGAACCCTTAACAGGTGATCTATTTACTGCCTGGAACATTGACCCTATCTTTGATGAGGAGCATTTCCCGGCATTAGGGGAGACTTCAAGTACCAGAAAAAATGCCAGGAAAATTGATTGGGATGCTCAGGGTATTCCAGCCTCTGATCCACGTACTACTGAAACTGAACTCCAAGTTTAGAAGATTATACATTTGCAACGACTTGCAAATAACCTGCCAGATGCATTTACCAATTATAAAGGTGTGACTAAATTTTTCATTCCTGCTCAGAATGCACCAGAAAAAGTGGAGGTACCAAACAAAACCACTCAACCTCCACTCACTAAAAAGAGAGGAAGAAGTACGGCCACTAAGTGAGATAGTATTGCTAATAAGCAAAGAAAGATAGTAAATGCAAACCAACCTTTAGTTGGTTTATACCACATTGATACTATATATCAAGCAGATCCTGATAATCTGTAACCTAGCTCGGTGGTGCACAATGCTAAGACTAGGAATTCAGAAGACCCTAGACATATTGTTTCGGGAGATCACGATGAGTCTATAAGGGTTGATGAAATTGCCATCAATTACTCTGAAACTGGAGAATCTTTTGATAGAAAAGCTACAATTATCGCCACTTATTTTTTCGAACAAATTGCTGATTGCCTCCAAGTTGATTCAGAACCTAGGTCTATAAAAGAGTGCCAAAAGTGCTTTGACTAAAACAAATAAAAGGACGCAATTGAAATGGAATTAGCCTCGGTCTATAAAAAAGATGTATTCTCGGCTGTTATGCCTACTTCTCGCGGTATATTCCCTATGGGATACAAACCCATGTTTAAAAACGGAATGAAAACAATGAGGTGGTGAGATATAAAGCAAAGCTAGTAGCACAAGATTTTACGCAAAGATCTGGCGTTGATTTCAATGAAACTTATTCTCTGGTTCTGAGTGGTATAACTTTCCGATACTTAATATCATTGGCAGGACAAAATCATCTATCTATGCAGTTGATGGACGTAGTGACAGCATATCTATATGGGTCACTTGATTCTGATATTTACATGAAGGTTCCTGACGGAATCGACATCACGAATAAAAAGTTAAATCGTAACATGTATTGTGTTAAGTTGCAGAATTCATTTTATGGCTTAAAACAATCGGGCAGAATGTGGTACAACCGATTAAGTGAATTCCTTTCTCTAAAAGGATACACTAAAAGTGATGATTGCTCATGCATCTTCATTAAAAAGTCCTTTTCGATATTTAATATCATTGGCAGTACAAAATCGTCTATCTATGCAGTTGATGGACGTAGTGACAACATATCTTTGTGAGTCACTTGATTCTGATATTTACATGAAGGTTCCAAATGGAATTGACATCCCGAATCAGAAGGTAAATCGTAACATGTATTGTATTAAGTTGCAGAAGTCACTTTATGGCTTAAAACAATCGGGCAGGATGTGGTACAACCGATTAAGTGAATTTCTTTCTCTAAAGGGATACACTAAAAGTGATGATTGCCCGTGCGTCTTCATAAAAAATCTCCTACAGGTTTTTTGCATTATCTCAGTATATGTCGATGACCTTAACATCATTGGCAATACACGAGATATTGATGAAGCACGTCATTATTTAAAGACGGAATTTGAGATGAAGGATTTGGGTCAAACCAAATTTTGCTTAAGTCTACAACTTGAGCAGTTACCTTCTGAAATCCTAGTGCACCAAGCTACATATACCCAGAAAATATTAGAGAAATTCAATATGGATAAGTCATATCCTTCCAAAACTCCTATGGTGGTCAGATCTCTAGACGTAGAGAAAGATCCATTTAGACCAAAGAAAGATAAAAAAAATATTCTAGGACTTGATTTTCAATATCTCAGTGCTATAGGCGTACTTATGTATCTTGCAAATAGTAGTAGGCCTGATATTGCTTTCGCAGTAAATTTATTGGCAAGGTATAGCGTTGCTCCTACCAAACGCCATTGGATTGGAGTTAAAAATGTCTTCCGATATCTTAATGGCACAAAAGATCTAGGACTTTTCTTTAAAAAGAACCAGGATCCGAATTTAATTGAGTATACTAATGCTGGCTATCTATCTGATCCCCACAATACTATATCACAAACAGGATTCGTATTTTTACAAGGTGAAACTGTTATTTCATGGAAGTCTTCCAAACAGACTCTGATAGCCACTTCCACAAACCATTCTGAAATAATTGCATTATATAAGGCATTACGTAAATGTGTATGGCTTCGTAGAATGGTTAACCACATATTAACATCTTGTGATACTGATTCATTAGAATCACCTACCATTATCTATGAAGATAATGTCGCTTGTGTTATTCAAATGAAAACTGGTTATATTAAGAGCAACATCACTAAGCATATTGCTCCTAAATTGTTTTATCCTCATGAGCTTTAGCAAAATGAAGAGATAAACATCTTGCAAACTAAGTCATTTGATGATCTTTTTGATTTATTCATAAAATCTCTACCATACTCCACATTCTTTAAATGTGTCGAAGGAATTGGCATGAGACGACTTAAAAGTTTACAAGATTCAGAGGGAGTAATTCTCTCTGGAAAATAACCTATTTTCGTTATATTACACTCTTTTCTTTGTATGAGTTTTACTCTTTAAGTTTTCTCATTTAAAGTTTTTAATGAGGTAATATCAGCATAGACTATATGTCTTATCATTTTACTTTTCCCCGTTGGAGTTTTTAATAAATAATAACTACAGACATCCTACTATTTTGGACCTTACTATGAACTTTACTCATAAAAGTCTAAAAATAGTTAATAATATATCACGGTTCTTCTTATTTTTTCCACTGGGTTTTTCAGGAGTTTACCTGATATACCTAATTACTAATTATTATTATTTCTAAGATTATTTTAACAGATATCTAGAACAATAACTGAGCAATGATCAAAGGTTAAATTCGATCAAGGGAAAGTGTTAAGATATATTTAGAGGTGATCTCTTCCACCCTGAGGGATAGGCATGGCAGTTGCCGTGTCTTCCCGCTCCTCATCAACAAGGAAGGAACCACGGTGGTTAACCGCGTCCCTTCCCCCTCTCGGCACTCCTTGGCATGATGGTTTCCAACCATCGTGCCTACGGTTGCCGTCCTTTCCCTATGTATATATGTAAACACCAATAATCAATGAAAGATACAACTCTCTCTCGCTCAATTCTCTCTCTTGCTCATTTGATTCACAACACCTTCTAGACCGTTATCATTTCCAAATTTGATTATTAAATCAAGAAAAACAATAATTTAAAGAACGGACTACAGAACGCCAGTTAACGGTAAAGATAATGATAATGATGTCAATGCACCTCTTTCCACGTGAGGAGTCATATCACTTCGGACCATGTACCTCTCCATGCATGTTGTAGTAGAGCAAGTTTCATAATAGAAGTAGTAGTTCCCTCTAATTTTATTGACAACATCATTTCATAAATTTAGAGCGCGGGTCCGGCCTCGCCACAATTGGCGTTTACTATTCAGTCTTTGACCACCACTTTTATAAATAAATAAATCTAAGATACTTTTTTTAAAATAATGAATTAAAACCTGGCCTCTACATAGAAAATGGATGTACACAGCGAAAATCTAAGACACTTAAGTCACAGCAAGTTTGAGATGCATATAATATAGGCCCAGAATCAGTCACTCGAATGGAAAGAGAGAAAAGAACATGATGGAATATACACATTTTTGGGTTCATAGTCCCAGCAAAGTACAAAATCAAAACAATTTACATCGTTATATACACATGCTAAACGTCAACATTCCTATTTGAAAAAGAAGATTCGATGCTCCAAGAATCCAAAATACTCTGCAGGCCTGATTTATAAGTTGGGTGAAGAAGCCTTACACCAAGTTCCTCTTTTAGCCGAGCATTAGAGACCCGCTTCTCAGCAGCTACAATTTTGTCCTGAGTAGCTGGTACTACGGAATCCATTATCAGACCAGGATGCTTCCTCTTAACCAAGCTTCGAGCAAATGCGAAAACCTCAGATCTTGAGGCAGGGTCATCATCCACTACGTTGTATATCCTCCTAGAAATAAAGTTGCCAAACATACATGGAATCAATTGTCAACCTTCAAAGGTCCAGTGAAAAGGTACGTAAATATGTTACTGAGGTTACAAAGGGAGTAACACTATCAGTATCAGGACCTGATTTTAGTTCTTGTTTTGATGGTACACAACACCACAACCAAATATTGTATGCAGTGGTAATACTCAGATACAGTATTTTAGAAAAAGGTAAATGAAAACAGTGGTTGCTACTACATAGAAATTATATGATACCTGAATATTTTGTGGAAAAGTGATTATGAAAATGGTTCTGTACTGTGCCCAGACATACAGCCAAAGTGAGTCTCTTTTGGCAGTCTCATAATTTGTTCTTGTGACTTGTGAGTTGCACAAGGTAACACTAAGGAAGATTCACATGAAAGTTTGAAAATATGATTGAAGGCAGAAAGCCTGGAAAAGTAGCAGCAGTTTTGAAGACCTGAAATAAAAACAAACCTTGCACTTCTGATGCTCATGCTCGCCAGGATAGCCTGATAAATGTCAGCCACATGAATTCGTGCAGTGTACTGTTTGGATTCCCTCAATTTCTGTCTTCGTGACAAAGATTTGCTCTTAGCTATTGTGTCCACAGCACTGTAACAATCAACAGAAAGGGTTATAATAGTGACAGTTTTAGAAAGCAAATATTGGGAACTATAACAAAAGCCTCCGATGAAATTTTTCTCATTCTCATCCATTACATACTTGAAAAGTTTGTAGCACAAGTTGTAGACCGTATTGGTTGAAATCAGATAAATAGTGCTCCAAATCTTTAATTTCAAAAGGTTGATTTTACTGATGGAATTCAGAATTTTAGTAGCCAAGTCATGCAGTTCTGGAGTAAACATAACTTTTGATTCAAAGAAAACAAAATAAAATGGACTGAAATTTTAGCAGACTCAAACCTTCTTCCTGGCCCATATATTCCACCTAAACGAAATATAAAGGCTGATAGATCTAGGTCATCTATAACATTCAACCATCCTTTTTCGGCAGCATATCTTAATTTGCTAGATTCGCTCTTCGGATTCACCGTATGACTGCATGAATAGCAGATTCTTCAGCTTTCAGTTAAACAATTATTGCAGAAGCACTTACAGAAAGCCACTTATCTTACTCCTCATCAACCCATGCACCACCACAATCACCATACACACCTGAAAAATAATAAGAATTACAAGTTATTGTATGGCAGAAAAATCTTTCAGGGCTAGTTTGCACATTTATGATATGTTCAGTTAACCTGAAAATTTGGTATCGACTTTTGAAAACTAGCTAGGATTTTATAAGAGATGTGAGTATGATGCATGGTTTGCCGTGAAAATGGTGTTGTAGCCTGATGTACATCAGATCGAATCGAGCGTTGAACCAAGGAAAAAAAACAATTTCTGCAAGCCATTACACATGAGAATTACTCGCACCTTGGTGCAATGCAGGGGTCAGTTCACAAGTCCAGGGAAGAATCCCAGTCTGGATAAACTCATTCTTGATACCACATTGGTCATTTGTACTCTTGGCACATAAAAGGTTCCAGCATCTGTGTCATCCACGGCTAACGAAGGAGAGAATAGCCGTATTTTTGGCAGCAAACGTGCAACATTTTACCAGCTCAATATCTCCAGTGAGGAAGAGTTTAGGTGGTGAACGGTTTGCTTATCTAGTTTACTCAAGTAGAGGCAACGGCTGTTTCTTTTTCCTAGAAACAGCAGTTCACTAGCCATGTAATTTGGTTGCTGAGTGTTGTGCCCATATCACCAAACAAGCCCGCTGTATCAACTTCTCTTCTATCTTAATAGGACGAGAAGCAAATATTATGCGTGTTTAAAAAACTAACATAAAAAGATGTTGCTACAGTTGAAGGACGAATTGAAATTGCAGGTCATACTAGAGATGATCAGATGAGCATATGTGCACTTACTTGTTGAAGAAAGGTAACATAGCCATTGAAGGTTACTATCGCTTAGTGTTGTTTGCAGGTCGGAATGTGAAGAAAGCAACTGTAGATATTAGATGCAAATAATCATTAAGTTAAATACAGATGGTATTCAAGCCAACTGAAAACTGACATCAACAAGCAAATGGAAACTTACAGGATCACCAATTCCAGGGATGGGTGGAATGGAGATGAGCAAGTGAGTTGCTTCTTGCAAGGGGCGGAGATTTGTCAGACTGTAATTGACATAGGCAATCATGTAAACTGATTCAAAACATAACAAATGATGTACAGGAACACAAAAATGTAGAAACACATGGTGAATAACAATGAGGATTGGTGGACATCAAATTCACATCACCACAAAGGTTTTGAAATTACTGTTGTGCATCAAAACCTCGAAGGAACAAGAAAAAGAACAGCATGAAGAACCAGCACCTCCTGCTTGTGGCATCGAACACCGAAGCATCCATGCCCAGCATCTCGAGCTCCGTCTTCTTGGCAGGGCTGGTGCATGTCCCGGATACCCTCCTGCATCCATCAATCAATCCAGCCGCAAATCGTGAGGGGCTAGGAGAAACTTACGGCGGCAATAGCAGCAGAATCCGATCCAAAATGGAGCGGTAGAATCGAGGGAGGAAGGCAGGAAAAGGGCGAGGGGAACTGGGGATGTAAAAAAAAAAAAAGGTAACTGACCATCCTTGCGCGAGGAGGCGCTGGGAGACGTAGCGGCCGCCGAAGCCGGTGCCGAGCACGAGTATGTGCCCAGGCCTCGGCTGCGGCGGCGCGGCGGCGGCCATCGGCGCCGCCGGCCTGGGGACCATGGGGATTGGAATTCTGCAGGCTAACTCCTCTGTAAGACTAACTGTAAGCTTCCTCGGTGCTCCCTGTGCTCGCTAACTGTTTGTTTACTGTTCTCTTCAGCTCAGCGACTCAGCATGTAGAAGTGAACTAAAGAAACAATAGGCTTTGTGTGTTGTCAATGAACGTGCCATTTTATTAGTATTATTTATTTTGAATTAGAAATCTTTGTAATAATGAATGGTTCGGTGTGTGGCTTATGCAGAGGCCAGAATAATATATTCCTTTATCTAAAAATGTAAAAGAAACAATTTGGAGGTGGTTCGTTCCGGAGTTTACAATTCCAGTGCAAACCGTTTCGGATTTTGTGAAATCCTGTTTTTTTATAGGGTCATTGTGAGCCCCCGGATTTATATACCGGGAACCCCATGTGTATTACAATACCATTTCCTGGATCAGTAGATGGTACACACATGGCACAGTTGTATATCTCAAGCTGACATCGTCTCACAGGTCTTACAATATATTAATAATACAAGGGTAGCCCAAATGGAACCCGAATAGACCAAGCATGGTCGACAGCAACACAAAATACCAAAACAACTAAATGAAGTAGCGGAAGCGAAGCAGCGGCGGTCCATCTTATCCCACACGCATCGACTGGTGAACCTAGGTCCCTATTCCACCGTCCTCGGTAACTCCTTGCCAGCATAGCACATGTACAGGTCGACACCAACACCTTTCTAAAAGATGTAAATAAGCAAGAGTGAGTACCAACCGTACTCAGCAAGCCACCACTACAGAATGCATATAATGTTCATAGGGGTTCAAGGATGGCTTGGTTTATTTGCATAAAGCTAGTTTTCACAAATTATTTCACAAACCTATCCCACAACAGTTTTAACTGAAAACCACGTTAAGTTGAAGTTATCATTAACCTGCGAGGGTTCATCCACCTTCCCCAAGCCTCGCTTGGTCCGGTTTACCCTCGCATCCAATTTCCACAATTTTAACCACTATGACCTTTTTGCATATCAGGCAAGGTCACACCTTCCACACCCATCATATTTTAAGCAATATTACAAATTGACGAGGCTAGTCAAGAGTAATACAAGTCCCGGCGCTCATTAACCGCGAGCACGGCTATTCGAATAGTTTAATTTACTCACACTGCAGTGGATGTACGCTTTTAATCCCACACTCCGTGACTCACCCAACACATGAGACTTGTCACGGCCCGGTTTTTCAGTTACCCTCGCATGGCGGCACCCGCTCCAAGGACTATGAATCCCCATTGCACCCCCGGCGCCACATTCCTACCTCGAGCCGGTTGTGAGGGGAGTCCTGGCGCTCCCGAGATTGAAGGTTACATCATACATATATAAAGCTTGACGTCATTAAACCACACACTTCCACATTTCCATACCGATATCCAGAACCTACCATGTCTGGGGTGCCACCCCACGAGAATAACCTAGTCCACCGGGTCTAACCCCACTCAAGAAGTGTGGTCGTACTCGGTTCGTTTCCTGCTTAGCTTCTTGACTCGGTCCTTAACTGACCAGGGTCGGCGGCTTACCGTTCCCAGAACCACCCATATTCTATCCGTGCCGCCCCAGTCGAAATCACTTTTGTTTAATTAAGTTTTTGGGTTTTCACAAAGGTTTTCATGCTGTGGGTGGCGCTTATGTCTCCACCCGATCTCTATCAATCACTCCCATCGAGTGATCAGTGTAACCACATCCACATATCCCACATATGGAGTGTATAACGTCTATGTAAGCAGGGCTAAGCAGTGAGTAAATAATCACGCGTAAAGTAATATACTCAGGTAACAAAGGTGTGTAAATACATAAGGATAAACAATATCAAAGGTAAGGCTTTAAGCAAATGTAGGTACGCGTTTTATAATTAGCATGCAATTTTATTTGCAATCAACACATTTATAAAAATAGGATCAACATGTTCGAGGAAAGGGGCGTAGTGACTTGCCTTGCTTTTAGGTTCCTATATCTTCCAACAATCCCGCGTCAGTAGAATTTCCGGATCATCCACTACGCGATCGAAAAGAGAAAAACATCCAAAACCCTATAAAGCAGATAATAACTATTATAAACTAATTGTGCCATTGGATAGATCACATTTTTAGAAAAATTATGGAAGTTGAACGGAGTCAATTGGACTTACGGTTGAGGAGATATGAATTTTGGAAGATTAATGGATTTTCTGGAATGCGAAAATGAATTTATTAAGTTGGAAAGGAATATTCCCAAGAATATTCTTTTGGCTGTGAAGTAAGAGGGAGGCAATGTGGACTTGGTTTTGGGAGGGCTTGGGCTTTAGCCCAGAGATGAGGGAGGTCGGCTAGGGAGTTAATGTCGACTTTTTAGTCGGCAGCCCAATGGATGAGTAGGGACATTGTATAGACTTCTATAAGTGACTTCATGGTCTTGGTCCGAGGAACCAAAGGGAGGTTACATGGACTTGTGGATATAATATCAGGTCGGCTAGCCCAATGAAGTTGAGGGACATCAAGTAGACTTGTAGGGATTTTCATGGGCTTAGCCCGACATCGTGAGGGAGGCAATATAGACTTTCGCAAGTTCTAGGTCAAAGTGGGGCCCACGGGGAGAGAATAAATGTGGGGCCCACTAGTGGGTCCCACCTCCTTTTCCTTTTCTTTTTCTTTTTCTTCCTTTCCTTCTTCTCTCTCCTTCTTCTCTCTTTCTTTTCTCCTGCTTCCTCTGCTGTTCTTGCCGGGAGGAGAGGAGGGTGCCGAGCGAGAGGGCGCCGGCGGTGGGGCGGCTGGGCGCGTCGCGGCCGGGGGTGGAGCGGCGCCGGCGGCGGCGCGGGCGCGCGGCTGGGAGCGCGCAGGCAACGGCGCGGCTCGGCCCAGGCGGCACGGCGGCTGCGGGCGCGCGGTGGCAGCATGCGGGTGGCGCGGCGCGCGCGTGCGGCGGCCGGGCGGCGCGGCTCGGCCGGGGGCGGCGGCGCGCGGCTCGGCAGGGCGGAGCGGCGCCGGCGGTGCAGGCCGGGGACAGCGCGCGGCTGGGGATGCGCGCAGGCGGCGCGGCGGCTGCGGCCAGGCAGGCGGGTGGCTCCGGCCGTGGCGCGCGGCAGCGTGGGTGCCGGCCACGGCGCTCGGCCGAGAGGCTGCGCCGGCCGGGACGGCACTGCTCGCGTCGCGTGGCCAGGAGGCGGCGCCGGGAAAGGCGGCAGTGGTGGCCGGGCTCGGCCAGGGGCGCGGCGCGCGTGCGCCGGCGCTCGGCCGGGCCAGGCGGCTGGAGGGGCGGCCGAGCATGGCGGCACGGCGCGGCAGTGCCACGGCAGGGGCGGCGGCGCGCAGCCGAGGCGGCCGGGAGGCGGGTCGGTGCTGGCTCGGTTTGCGCGGCACGGCCAGGAGGTTGGTGGCGCGCGGCTTGGCCGATGTCCGCGGGAGGGAGGTGGTCGGCCGGGGCAGCTCGGCACGAGCTGGGCCACGGCATCGGCCGGGCGCAGGGGTGACGCGGCTCGGCCGGGCTGGAGGAGGCCGGGGGCGGCTGTGCGGCAGAGCGCGCGCGATGGCCGGGCGTAGCCGAGGTTCACGACTCGGCGGCCGCGGCAGGAGACGACGTGCTGGCCACGACGTCGGCCGTGCGCGAGCTGCTTGGCACCGGACGGCACGGCGGAGTGGAGGCCGAAACGGTTCACCGGACAGGGGCGACGCCGGCCGGGGTTTCGGCCGAACGACGACGACGCATATGCATACACACGGCTAGCTAGCTGCATGCATGTGAGCTGCTTGCATGCATGCATATGCATACACACGACTAGCTAGTTGCATGCATGTGAGCTGCCTGCATGCATGCATGCACACGGTTAGCTTGTTGTATGGCGCATGCATGGCCGGTGGTGAAGCGGCGATCGTTGCGGAGGGCGGCCGCGCAAGGAACGGGTACGGTGTTGCGCCTCACGACGTCACCGCGCCGCGGCAACAACGGTAGACGAGGAATGCGGTAAGGAAGCAAAAGCAAGAGGAAGAGCAGGAGAGGAGCTCACCTTGCGGCAGCCGGGTAGCGGCGTACCGGGCGACGGTCCTCGCACGAACTACGGTCGTCGAGGTACAGCCTGGGGATGGTCGACCCGCGGATCGTCCTCGCACACCACGTGTTCGATCGATGGTAACAAACGAACACACAGTGTTAAGGAATAAATGTTAGCGGGTTAGTGCAAGTTAGGGGTCAGGGGTTAGCGAGTTAGAGGTCAGCGGGTTAGTGAGTTAGAGGTCAGCGGGTTAGTGAGTCAATGGGTCGAATGTTAGATGTTAGAGGTTAGCCGTTCGATAAGTTAGTCGTTCTCGGGGTTCAGATGACGGCGCGGCGGCCTACCCGTCCTCTTGCTCAACTGAGGCCCAGCCGGAGCCGGCCGCGGTGGAGCAAGCGGAGAGACGGCAGCGCGTGCGCGGGAGGAAGTGGCTGAGAGGATGCAGAACGAGCAGGAGGAGAAGAAAGAATGGAGAGGGACGGTTGCGTATTCGGCTATGGTTGCCCTTATATAGGCTTCACCGCACGAGCTCGTCTTGAATGGCCATGAAGACAGGGACGGGGTAGTTGCAGCGGCCGCGCGGGTTGGTGCGCATGCCAGCTTAGGCTCGACTAGCCGCTTGCATGCAGGCATACGCATAGCTAGCCAGCTGCATGGTGCATGCTCGTGGCTGACTTGCTTGCATGCATGCACATGCACAACTAGCTTGTTGCATGGCTGGCGGCGGTGCGAGGTTGAGCAGGATGCGCGTGGAATGGCCGGCAAGCTCGCCGGTGAGACGGGAGCGGAAGATGGCAGCCGGTGGTGTCGCAGCGGCCTCGTCGTAGCGGCGCGGCGTGCGGCGACGTCGCCACCGAAAACAGTATGGGGGAAGAATTAGACTTTATTTTTACTACCAACCCAATAGGAATGAAAGGGCTCGGGGAGGCAACATGGACTTTTCCAGAAAAAGCCCAGCAGGAAGGCCACGGTAGAGGGAGTGGAAATGAACTTGTTTTGCGGAATGGGTTGGGCTAACAGAGGGAAATGTGGCCCAAAGAAATAGGATGTTCGAATATTTTCTTTGGGATATGAAATTTGGAAATTTGAAGGGGGTTTGAGATAGAATTTGTACAGAGGACAACCTTTTCGGTAAAAGGATTTAATCGAGATCTTTTGGCACAGATTCTAGACACACACAAATAAACAATAAACAAGCAAACTAAAATTATGCCTGAGGACTAGACTTTGTCTGAGGAGGTCATATCCTTGAAAATAGCCTATTAGGAATTTATATTTCGCAATTAAGGTTTCTAGTAAATACTTTACCAATAGACATTATTTTGCAAATAATTTCCAAAAGCTTATCACTCTATATAAAGGTGCATAGAAAATAATCAAAGCTATTTCTGTAGTGGAACAATATTTGTTTTAATAAACTATCCCTTAATGGGTTTTATCCAAAATGGTGATACATTTAGATATATAGCTTTATTTATAAAGTAAATATGCCCGAGGGTTTTTGTTTTTCGAAAATAATTGGCATATGCAAATCATAGCTCCTTGAATAAATAATATTTGAAATCAAATACCGACGTATCCTCAGACGTTCGTCTATTAGCCCACGTGTAAACGAAAAACGACAGATCGAATTGAGTTAGTTCAGACATGAATGTATTTTGAAAGAGATTTTTGGTTATTCTGAATTTTTAATTCCGTATTCCAAAGTCGAAATATTCTGAATTTTTAATTCCGTATTCCAAAGTCAAAATATTCAGGATGTTACAGTCATAAACAAAAATCAGTCGTTTTTCAGTCAAGTTCTAAAATTTCAAAGTGAATTTTAACCTTTTTATAAAAATTTATCTAGATTTTGTTGGTTTACAAAATCAGTCGTTTTTCAGTCAAGTTCTAAAATTTCAAAGTGAATTTTAACCTTTTTATAAAAATTTATCTAGATTTTGTTGGTTTACAACAGATTTCACGAAATCCAATGATATCATTTGTGAGCGGATTCTGATCCAGTAGGACCGGATTCTGATCCAGTAGGACCGTATGAGAATTGTGAACCCTGGTCTGTTCTCATTCTTATGCTTCATTTGTTTATCATCCTCAGTCAAATTTTAATTTTAAAATCTAATTTTAGATTTATTTCTTTGTAGTATATTTTCTAAGCATAAGCTTTTAAGTCATTAATAAATAACATAGATAAAAATGTTTTTACCTATAATGGTTGCTTCATTCATAAGCCGTGTCTCAAATACACATAAATTCCATAAAATAGCCCCGTGTTTATGCCTTGTTTCAAATGGTACATTTTCTCTTTTTCTCTTTTATTTGTCACAGCTTAGGTGACTGAACAATGGGGACTTCCTGCAAATTCCAAGCAGGCCCTTACACAGTTTTGCCAACTACAGATGTTACACCGCTGCATTCTCAGTAAGTACCGTTTATTCAGCTGCAATTCGCTCACCAGGATTTTGTTAGTGCCAATGCAAATTGAATAACTGGTTTGATCACTGGGCAAGCATACAAACTACACTGTTTATTATTATTGGATACATGAATAACAATTCATGTTTGGTTAGTGCAAACTTGGATGTGCTGCAGACTAGTGCCATCGCAACGCGTCAAGGGCCTGCTTGTGGACACGGGCATCTCCAGATGCCACCACATTGAAACCTACAAAAAAGAGGAA
Source organism: Oryza officinalis (assembly GCA_008326285.1). NCBI lineage: Eukaryota > Viridiplantae > Streptophyta > Magnoliopsida > Poales > Poaceae > Oryza > Oryza officinalis. The sequence goes on from BDMV01000002.1 coordinate 26,875,095, forward strand.
CAGGGAGGGTTCAGTACCATATGTATATCATACAAAATTAGGAAATTGCACAATTAGAGCGGCATCAGTTTCCACTAAATTATAATGTATCAAAGCCCTTAGACCAACTATTATATGATAAAGAAAGGATTGCTTATCAGAGGGCCTTATCATCAAGACTTCAAGAATGGGTAGAGTGCAATGCAAATATGAAGAAATTTTGTAGAGTTCTAATGCGAAGACTGGGAATTATACTTTCAGGCCGTGATTCCGCAGAGACAGGCCAATGCAGCTTGTTTCCTTTCCAATCTGTTATTGAACCTCCAGCTCCTTCGATCACTGGTACCAATGAGAGAAAATCATATGGCTGCACAGCAGAAAGAAATAAATTACTCGTAAAAAGCATATATATAAATGATTCTTGATTCAATGAATACAAAAGGATGGTAAACCAAGTACTGCTTCCACACTGGTCAACCAAGATTCAGTTTGAAACAGATTCAGTTTGCTTGGTCCTGGTTTGTTCCCAGCCAGAAAAGTGAGTGAAAAACAAATCCTTATGTGATTATAAAATAAAGGAACTATTATTTTGCAACAAAAAGAAGTACCTAAACATGGTAGAGTCATACCTTCAATCCTGATTCAACAACAAGATCCACAAAACCAGAGGCAAGAAGAGCATAGGCATAGCAATCGCAACCATACAGTGGGACTTTGACCTTGCATCCGAAATGAATAAAATAGCAAATGTGTAACATCGATGACTGCAGCAGGTTTAGTGGCTTACTTAACGTAGAGATTGTAATGTTCAATAATCCATACCTTATCTCGTACACGAATAAATGCATCTTCAGCCTCTCCCGCAAAGAGATGTGGACTTGTTGTATATCTGACACATGCAAAACATTTATATTATACATGGGAAGTAAAAATTCAAGACTGTATTGTCTGCATGGTGCTTGATATCTTAGATCCAGTCCCTCCATTTCAAAATATGAGTGTTTTGGGTGGACACAAGGACTACTATGGTCTGGAATCAAGTGAATGATGAGAAAATAAATAGGCCATCCTTTCTTAGTGAGGGGGTCAAATGTCAATGAATTCACATGTATGCCTTATGTTTTGAAAGAAGAAGAAAAAATTACAGAAAGGAAATGGAGGGAGTAAAATCTAATAATGTATACGTACAAGTAAGCTTGTGCCAGTGTATTGCAAGGGCGAACAGATATTTCTTGTCCATTTAAGGTTGTTTCCTTCCCATCCACCCCAACCCATCTTTCTCTCAAGATTGGCTGATCAATAATGCCAATAACCTAATGAAAGAAAGAACAGGAGTCCAGATTAAGTAATAGAAAATCCTCGGAAAAAAGAATAAATCATAGAAAGGGAATATCAAACATCTATACAATACTAAGACCAGGTGTTCAGAAAGAGAACAAGCATGAAACTGTGTCCAATAATTAAATTAATGGTTTGGAAATTGCATCAAGGTACCATGTAAAGGTAGTTTGGCAGTAACAGATTCAGCTTAAATTACTGAGTGTACATACTTTTACATGACCAAACAGCATTTACTAAATTCTATTCACAAAGCGGTGAACAAGAATGAAGAAATACAAGGGAAACAAAGATAGTTGGACATGGACAAAGAAAATTAGCATACCGGCTTCCCCTTGTACAGAAGTGAAATAAGCGTACCAAACAGAGGTTTGCCTACAAACAAGTAAGCAATCGGCATGGTTACATTCAAATTAGTTTGGGCAACTAGGGTAGCAATTAAGATTCAATACCAGTTATGAAGCTCTTGGTTCCATCAATGGGGTCCAAAACCCAAACATAATCAGCAGACTTGTCCACACATCTCCAACCATTTTCCTCGCCAAAACTGCGTAAAGAAATAATTATTTATCACATTGTAATAGTTGCATCAGACCTCACAAGTGAACAACAAACTTATAAAGTGATGCCAAGCAATCTCACACAGCATGGGAAGGAAAGCGCTCCAGAATGACTGACACCATTGCTTCTTCTGCTTCTCTGTCTGCAATAGTTACAGGACCTGGAACAAAATTCAGTCAATTCACAGTTAGCAAGCACAAACAACCCCAATGTTCAGCTTGGCATAAACTTCAGTAAACATTGCCGCTATCCAGCTTAGTAAAAGAAGCAAACATTCATCTTTTCAGTAACTTAGTTGTATACTACAATATATTCAGTTTTCTAGCTCAAACGATTAAATTCAGCTTTAAAACTACTCCAAGGATATCACGCACTCTGATCCTCCTTGTCGATGATCTCGACGCGCTGCCGGAAGTACTTCCTGAGCACCTCCCCCGCCGCGTCCGCCGCCCTCTGCGCCACCTCCACCAGCCGGTCCATCCCCAACCCTTCCTCATCCGCCGCCGCCGCCTCCCAGCCACCCGCCGCGGGTGCCGGAGCCCGAACCGAGCCCATCCTCCGACGGCCCGTCGTCACCCGGCACACCCGAACCGCGGGGAGAAACCCTGCGCGGAGGCGGTGCGGGGTAGGGTCCGAGGAAGCGGCGCGAGCGTGGGGGAGGGGCGAGGCGGGTGGGAGTGAGGGGACGGTGGAGATGGCCGGGAGCATTTGGGGCAGGGATGGAAAAAGCGGCGGCCGCGGTGGCGAGGATTAAACGGTGGCGTCAAGCGGGAGCGAGGTGGCGGCGCGAGAGCGAGCGGCGAGCGGCGAGCGCCACCGCGGCGGCGGCGGCGGCGGCGGATTCGGTGGGTTTTGTTGGGTTTTGGCCAGCGCCGCCGCACTGCCGCTTCAGGTTTGGGGGGTTCGTTTTGGTTCTTGCTGCGACGATGGGCCACATGGCCATCCAAGTGGCACAGCCATCTAGAGATGGCCAAACGGGCGGCCCGGCCCGGCACGGCACGGCCCATTAGACACGGCTCATGAAACGGGCCGTACCGTGCCGGCCCACGTGCCGAGCCGCCGGCCCAAGCACGGCCCGTGGATGGCCAGGCCGTGCCCGTGCCGGCACAGCACGCGTGTGGCCCACGGGCCGTTTGAGGGCATGCCGGCCCGTGGAGCTGCACATTGCATATTTTTTTTAAAAAAAAAGCAGACAACATGTATTAGGAAAAAAAATAAAAAATGGAAATATAAGTTTTAAAAAAAGTAATGATTTACTAATGCTAAAAAAATAAAAAAAATGGTATTTTTTTTGTTGTCTTGAAAAATTTAAAAATATAGATTGTGATTCATTATTTTGAAATAATTTAAAGATAAATCCACATTTGCGAAAATATTGCAAAAGAATTTGTTAAAAATAGTAATGACCTTTATTGATGTTTATATCATTACAGGATACAATGATACATGCTGCCTCGTTAAAAACTTTGTCATGTAAAAACTCATAAGGGAAACTGAGAAAACCATGACAAAGAAAAGAGTACAGCTTAAAGGTCAGAACTACTTCTAACAAAATTCTACTGGGGTTGGTCTGGATCCAGGTAGAGTTGTTCGAACTGGGCGGCCAATTCTTGGTTGTCCGCAGTGTATTGGGCATGTTGTCGAGCAAGCTCCCAATCTTTAACGCTTAGTAGCATTTCAACGTGGTCGCTGCTCAGATTCGTCCTCCGGTCTTCGATGATTCGGCCGCATAGACTGAAGGCCAATTCGGAGGACACCGTCGACACGAGCACCATCAACACATCTCGTGCTAGTTTTGAAAGCACGGGATATGCTATCTTGTGGTCATTCCACCACCCGAGGACGTTGAAGTCTTGTGCTTCGTGGTGGATGGCGTCGCTGTCCAAATAACCGGACAACTCTTCAGCCACAACATGCGAAGAGGCATCTCCACTTTTAGCCGACGAACTGCCACCACCTTGGCTTAAAGACGATCCACCTCAAATCATACCCCACTGTATCTTCTTCTTACCTATAGTGGGGATAGGAGAGGGTCTCCGCTGGCGAACTTCCTGAAACTTTAATTCATATCTTCTAAAAACCTCATATAATTTACCTCTAACCTCAGTATAAAAAGAACTATAATCTACACCTATAGTATCTCCAACAAGTGATAAAATAGCAGACAATCCCCTTAATTTACACCTAGGATCTAAAACAAAAGCAAAAGCATACAACATAGGTATATTTTTCCAATATTTCAAATATTTTTGTTTCATGTGAAAGACAGGTTCAGTTAGAACGTCATCATTTTCGTATTCTTTAAATAAAGTAGCAATTTCAAGAAGGTTGTGCAAAATTATATTAGCAGTTGGATAATAAACTTGTGACAAAGTTAGAGTACAATCATAAAAAGTTTCTAGAAATTGGTGAAATTTTTGGACAATTGCCCAAACATGCTCATTCAGTACTGACGACCCGTCACTGTTTCTTGGGTCACCACGTGACTAAACAAAATCAGTAAGTAAATCACTATAAGGTAAAACAACTTTTAACATTAAATACGTTGCATTCCACCGATGCTCTGCATTGGTGGCAAACTTACGAGCTCTCACACCGGCCGCATTGCAAAACCTCTTCCATGCAGCAATCCTCGAGTTAGAAGCAGTTAACCACGCGATTGCTTGACGAACAGCATCGATGTGGTCACCTACCCTCTTCATGCCAGTCTTAACAATCAAATTAATTATATGACATGCACAACGCTGATGGAGTAGAAAAGATTGAGCATAAACACAAAATAAAGGTTGCAATATTTCCATAGCCCTAGAATTAGCAGATGCATTATCTAGGGTGACAACAAATATTTTATCAGCAAGATTAAATTCATTAATTACTTCCCTAATTCTTTCAGCAATGTTTTCTCCTGTATGTTAGACATCTATTAACCTAAGCCCTAAAACTCTCTTTTGTAATTGCCAATCATCATCAACAAAATGAACAACTACGCTAAGATAATCCTCCTAGCTCTACTACTCCATATATCTGAAGTAACACTAACAGAGAAAGTACATGTACTAAACAGTTCCTTAAGTGCAGTTGCTTCCTTGTGATAAACATTCTCTAAATCTCTAGTTGATGTTTGCCTACTCACAGCTTTAAACCTAGGGTTATGAGATTGCTGAATGTATTGTTCAAAAACAAGGAACTCCCCAAAGTTCAGGGGTAAATCTTGCCTGGCGATTAACCGGACAAGAGATTCCCGAGCAACCATGGGATCGTACTCCCAACTGCGTACCGTACCGTCTGGGTTTAGCATAAGTTGCTGCTGCCGGAGTTGTATTCCTTGCTTCTTGGCACACAACTCTGCATGGCGCTTGAGGTGACCTGTACCAGCAGAAGAACGAGCAGATAAAATTTGCCTACATATTCTACAACGAGCTTTCGATACCTCCCTTCCGTCGGGGCATGTTTCCTTTATCTCGTCGAACTGTTGCCACACACCGGAGGTTCTCGATCTCTTCTAGCCGGTGTGTGTCAAAACACTTCCGCTCGCGGTTCCAGAAAATCCTTCCGAAGCTGCCGCCGCCGCCTGAACCGGTACCTCCTCCACGACAGCCGCCTGAACCAGTACCTCCTCCACAGATGGTGGAGTTGGAGCCGATCCGGAGGCATCGTCAAACCCCGACATGTAGTTGGGGTCGAAATCACCCAAGGTGAACGGCAGCGACTGGTATCGATAGTTCGGATCCATTCTGAAAATTTAAACCGACATAAACAAATTTTAGAATATTTATTGAATTCACAAACACAATACAAATAATACACAAATTTGAATATTACTTATATCTTTCCAACTGCGAGCTCTTCAAACCTCTGCGATCAAACTATTGAACTACGAAACTAATTTTGATTTTTGACAAAATTTGAGCAAATTTTGTCAAAATCAAAAAAATGCACACTTGAGAACAAAGAGAGCACTTTAGAGCACAAGATGAGAAGTGTGGCATGAGGAGAAATGGCTGGGGTTCATGCCCTATTTATAGGGCGAAATTTGAGATTTTTTGAAATTTTTTTGAATTTTTTATGAATTTTTTAGCCCCTCAACGGTTATTTTCAAATTTGAACGGTCAAATAGCCGTTAGTGCCACGTGACGCCTTCCCATTGGCCTGGCCGCTAGCCGTTGCACAGTGCCCGCCACGCGTCGCTCGCCCATTGGACCGCCGGCGCCGCGGGCCGTGCCGTGCCGTGCCGACCCGCGAGCTCAGCCGGCAGCCCAAGCACGGCATGGCTACTCGTGCCGTGCCGGCACGGCCCGTTAGTGCCTGCTACAGGCCCCTCCGTGCTCGGGCCGCCCGTTTTGGCCCGGCCCATCTGGCCACCTCTACAGCCATCTAGTGTTACAAAAAGATTTCTGAAATATTGCATCGTAGTTGTAGTTCATACAACCAAACTTACTTTTGAAAACAAAATGAAATCAGGGCTTGTTTGAAACAAAGGAGTTTTGAAGGATTGGTTTCTACGGAAAGAATTCCTATACGGACTTAAGAATTCTCTCAAATCATAAAGAGTCATGAAGGATTTTTAAGAGGTTTAGAACCTATTCGGATTGACGTTGTGTTTGGTTAGGGAGAATTATTAGGGAGGAATAGAAGTTTGAGGGGTGGGGAATTAAGTGGTTTTCAAAGGATTCTCAAAGAAATATTGCAGATAGAAAATGTTTTCTTTTCTATCATTCGGACCACTCAAAATGATCCCAGAATGTTCGAAGGAATATTTCATTCACCACTACATGAAAATCATGGGAAGAAAAGAAAATTCACTCAGACCACTTGCTAAATTTCCTATGCTTGAGGAACGAGGACAAGCATTTTTTTTAAGATAAAGGCAATACTTCATTGATTAAATTGCATTAGTACACTAAGTAGGTCCTGAATATACTTAGTCCCGAATATGATCCGGGACTACAGAACGAAAGATATTGCAAATAGAAGGCTTGGAACAACGAGCTAAAGTATGTGCGTAACATTTGTTACACGATTGACACGAATAAAGGAGCATTCCACGAAATCAGCCTCCATTTTCTTGATATCACGGACAACAACGGCAACGCTTGAACGGTCTCACGCCCTAGACTGAATTTTCCTAATAACTGAAAGACAATCTGAGGTCATCAACACTTTCTGGAAACCTTCCGCCTTTGCATGATCCAAGGCGAAACGAATCGCCAATGCTTCAGCCAGTTCGGAGAGAACAATCCGGTGATCCTCTCGTTTTGTAGCAAGAAAGCATGTGGCTGACTGACCACATGGCCCCATTAGTGTGAGGCCCATCTGTCAGCTAGTTTCATGCTTGTTTAGCCCTTGCACTAATTCAAAACAATTCCTATGTTTTTCTTTTGCCCCATCCAAGCATATATCCTAAAAATTTATGTATTCTCAAATCCTTTGTTTTACATATGCAATCCTACGATAGAAAATATTGTAATGTTTTACCCATTCCTCTGTTTTTATAATCTCTTGAAAAAATTCTTTTGTAACTCTCTCTTTTTGTAATTTCTGGGTTTTTTCTAGGCTCCGTCCAAACAGCCATTGCTGTATTTTTCCTATATTTTTCATTCATAGGTTTCGAGATGACAAGGTACTTGAATCATATGTTTTTCCTATCAATGTATTCTGAAAATCATGCATTCCAAAAGAACCCTAAGACCTTTTTTTGAGAAACAAAGCACCCTAAGACTTTGCTAACTTTCTACAGTTTAATTGCAATACTGAATCCACATTGTCTATGCCATTCAACAAATTAGAGTAGATGATATACATACATTATAAATAAATGCAGAAAACATTTTGCACAATTTAAAATGCAAGAGAAAATAAAGATGTATTTTTGTTGTCGACCTAAAAATTAGTTCTTTTTTTTTTGCAAGCTGAAACTTGTTCCATCGTGGGTGAGACTAAGAAATTTCTATGATTTTGCTTTATGTTGAAAATTCTGCCGAAGTTCAGGATAACAGAAAAGTAAATAAGCTTTTCACACCAAAAACTGAGATGGGGTGGCACCAGTTGACAATAGGGTCCAAAAATGCGGCTATCTAGGGTCATACATGATGCTAACACTACATTTTGAGTAGGAAAGTGACAGTTGTGGTGAAGCTGATGGCATTATCATGTTATAAAAGAGGTAGGTTTTGCCTGAATGAATGTACTATATGAAGCAATCTGAGGAACTCAAGCTATAAAGGACAAGAATTGTCTTATCTATGTTCAGATATTTGGTATGCTAATATTAATCGAATTATACCACTGATAATATCGATACTTACATTTGTATGCACCTGACAACCAACCTATCTTCGAGAGTAATATGGAAACACATAAACGCCACCCACACATCTTACATGTGTTTTCTTAATAGATAACATCGTTGATTTTTAAAATATCGTTTGATCATTTGTATTATTTAAAAAATAGTACAAATATGCTAAAGTATAAGTTTTTTTAAAGATAAAATATGTCACAACAAAATAAATAATATTTATATAAATCTTTTTAATAAAATGAATGGTTAAACATTATGTTAAAAGCCTATCTATTAAAAGATGGAGGGAGTATAACATTTGCTTTCACTATCTGGAAACGATTTAAATGAGATAGTTGGCATACGGAGATGAAATTAATTTGGATAAAAATAGACACGCTACATTTATTTTACACACACATATATAATTTTTAAAGAGAACATGTATACCGACTTGCATCATACTCTATCCGTTACGTATTGATCACCACGTAGCCAAAAATTAGAAATTCTAAATTAATCATCATATAACTCTGACTCCTTTGTTTTATGCTAGCATTATTGTATCTACATATACAAATTGAGTCTGCATGCATGTATGCAGGCACTTGGGAATAGTAAACCGCTCGTTACTCGTGCATGCGGGTGAGTTAAAGTCTGTATATTTCTTGATTTTTTCCACCATATACTAACATTAGAGCAAGTTTAATAGTATAGCAAACCGTCATCTCTAAAAATTAACACATCATCATAGCTAATCTAATAGTCTACACATACAATAGTTTTATATAAATATATATATATATATACTACACCATTAATACTTGGTCTATCTCTCATACACACACTATCTTAGAGCCCGTATTGCAGCTGACTACGAGCCTGTTTAGCAGAGTTTTAGCTCCAGCTCCACCTCTCCTCGAGCTGAAGCCCAACCAAACAGTTTCAACTTCACCCAAAATAAAAGTGGAGCTGACTAGAGTTCTCTCACAAAATAAACTAGAGAGGTGGAACTGAGTTTAGGCTACTCCACAACTCCACTACAGACCCAGCTCTTGGAGCTAAACTTAGGAGTTGAGCCCTACCAAACAATCCTATAAATTTGTAGGTCGTTTTCTTCTCTCCTCTTGTCTCTCTTCTTTCACATGTGTTTGTAGCTAGCTTATAATTTTCTATTGTATTTGCTCTTAAATAAAATATATACTCCCTCTGTCCCAAAATATAAGGAATATTGCCTATATGACTGGATGGGCAAAATCCTTTATATTTTAGAATAAAGGGAGTAGAAGTTAAGTCTTTCTGGGTTTTAGTGAAAAAAAACTTATATATTCATCAATATGGAACGGGGGAAGTATATATTGAAGCCCTTGTATTGGTTCCTTCATGAAATATATATATATATATATATATATATATATATATATATATATATATATATATATATATATATATATATATATATATATATATATATATATATAGACTAGAGGACACCTTACGTGCCATTTAGCTAAATGGGACGACTCATAGCAACACCCACTTCTTATCTGATGGGGATAATTTTTTTACTCCACCCTCAGCTCCCATCACCTCTACTAATGAGTCCATGACCCATCCTACTCGTCATGTCATCAGTAATTTTTTTACCGATGAGTCTATGACCAATCCCGTTGGTCCTAACCTCAGTAATTTTTTTTACTAGTAGTATGTATAGTAGTATGTATGTCTATTTATATTAGTTGCTTCCACAGTATGACCCACCACCCCACATTCTCTGGTCTCCTATCCTAATTTTTTGGATCGACGATGGAGCCGATGAGAGGAACAGCACAGGTGAGGTCAACATGGAGGCCTCCAGTGAGCAATCGGTGATTGTTGGCGGAAGCCTCTGGTGAGCAAGTGGCGACCGGCTTGCATCGAGAAAGTGGTGACGGCATCCTCATTCATTCTCTCTCTCCCATCCTCTTTTTTTTCTAGATCTGGGATCTAGTCGGTGGCGCCGTCGAGCTAGGGTCAACGATGGCGGGGCCTAGGCAGCAGCGACGAGCTAGGGATTGGATGAGGGAGACCTTCACTTGCACGGTCGACCCGGATTTTGTGCGCCATCGTCTCCATACCATAGCGGCGTCCGTGATGTGGGGCGACAAGTAGATGTGCCTGCAACGGATCGGGAGAAGGAGCGGATGGCGGCACGTGAAGCCACTAACGAGCCCGTCATGGCCCCTATAGAGCACCTCCATCGCGCCAGCCATGTAGATCGGAGGACGGGCTGGCCCCTTGTTCTACGGCGGCGACGGGATCCTGTGGGAACCGAAGATGAGCCGTCCATAAGTAAGAAGCTCTGTTCCAGTGGCTTTGCCTTTCCCCCACCCCTGATTAGGAGGATCTACTGTATCTGGTGGGCTTGAGGCTCGTGTGTGTCAGCGGTGTGATCGATGGATTACTCGGGCTACGAGAGGCCGAGAGCTTTCATGATGATGTAGGAGTGCTGAGGCGGGGGATTTAGACCTGCTGATAGGCCTCCCTGTTGGTCTGGCTTTAGCGCTGCTGACCACCGTCCTTATCCTCACTGGCCGAAGGAGGAGGCAGAAGAAGCAGCCGTCAGATCCAGCACGGCACTGCGTCTTGTGTGCTCCGTGGTGATATTTTAGCAGAGTAGCATCCTATTGCATCTGGTGGCGTGTTAATGGCCGGCACATCTCACTATCTCAGCGTGGTAAGTTTGCAGCTAAAAAGACCTGTGATCATTTTGCTTTATTCTACATTTGGTTGCGTAGTTGATGTCTTGATCGTGTAGTAGAAGCAAGAACTCTCAGGCAAAGCAAGAGTGTACTGTAGAAGCTCTCTGGGTTGCCGATAGCACCGCTGCCATCACCGGGTTTCCTACTCCGCCACCGTAGGGCCGTCCTCCCCCTTCTTGCTCTGTCGGCGGCCACCACGATGGTTGTGTTGTCGTGATTTACAGACCGGAAGGCACTAAAACAGGAGAAACATGGAGGTCCTTTGATATTTGATTGCACATTGGGGGCTTGATCCTTGCATTGTGCTTGGTGAGATTGAATTTTATGCTTGTCACTTAATTGCATGCTGCTAAAAACATCGCAGATAAAAGTAAGACTATTTTGAACACATTGAAAACAATGGCATAAAGTTTGTGATTTCAACTTTGTTACTGGTACTTTTTTTTTGTCTGAACTTAGTTTCTTTATGGTTCCTTGTTTCAGGACGTTGGCAGGCACTGCTGGTGAGTGTCCAGATTGTAATTGGAATTCTACTACTATAAAGCATATAGCAATCTGGTGAAGTTGTGTCCTTGTTACTTCTTAGATGTCCCACTGATTGAGCCCGCCCCAAGCTTCACATGAGACTCCAACACCGGCTAGTGGCGATGCCGCTGACGTTGATTTGAGTGTGCTATAGATAAACAATAGTTATTCATTGTGATGTCCATGAGAGTATGGATGTTTAATTTTTTTGTTTGTAGTCAGTGTTGCTGACATAAATTTTTTCAAATGGTAATGACATGTGGATTAACAATCATCAGTAAAATATATATGTATTGATTGATATTACCTGTGTAACCTTTTATCTTAGGAGAGATTTTTGATGATTGAATGTGTAATATGTATAGTAAAAAAAATATTATCCACGTACTGTGATGGGTGATTTTTTACTGTCATAATTTGTTCCTATGTCGAAGTAAAAATATTACTATTCAAAATAGACCTATTAGTAAATAAATTACTGTGAAAATAACTATGAAACAAATCCACCAAGGCAAAAAAAATAGTGTATGAGACTCGTAGAGATTACCTTTTCTATTACGGTCAATAATCTTTTTACTATTGACTCAGTGAGTTATACGTGGTCAGTGATATTTTTACTTTTGGCCCCACAAAAGGGCTGGAGTAATATTTTTATTTGCTTCATTCCAACAGGATTGGCGATGGTTAGGGAAACGTTCGTGAAAATAAATAAAGAAACAAAAAATTGGAAAGGATGGCACTAGGAAAACCGGAAATCACGGATAGGATTCTCTATGTGAGTCGCGCCATGGGTTCCCTGGCGCGTAGCGCTACCGTGTGTGTGTGTGTGTGTGTGTATATATATATATATATATATATATATATATGTGTGTGTGTGTATATATATATGTATGTATATATGTGTATGTATATATATATTTATTTATTTTTGGATCGTCCTCTCTTAACTTATTCTTTCAAATGATGTGAATTTAAACACGTGCATTTGTTCCACAAATACGAGGCCTGGCTACCAGCCTTTTTGCTTCCGAAAAGGCTAGCTACCGGCGATTAGAGAGTTGGTTGCTATGGAGATTATTCATTAATTAATCATACTGCTCCAAACTAAAAACTTGATCTTTATGCAACATTAATTATATATCATGACCACACGTCCCACTTCGAACAGTATTGACCAAATAATTGACCGAGCTAATCTGAATGATACACGTTCTCACCAACTACTTAATTAACATATGTTCCAATTACTCTACCATTTATACCAACCTTAGGCTGAGTTCTCCTGACAAGAAAAGTAAAGTAAATGATTAGCATGACATTAATTAAATATTAGCTAAAAAAACTTAAAAATGGATTAATATATTTTTTTAAAGCAACTTTTTTATAGAAAGTTTTTCAAAAACCCACACCGTTTAGCTGTTTAAAAAGTGTGCACGTGAAAAACTAGAAAAAATGTAGTTGATACTCTGATAAACGGAACACAGCCTATGAACCGAAGCGAAAATAAACTAAAATAATACATGCCTTATATGAAAACTTAATTTGAAGAATTTACAATTTAGACATGGTATAGAGAAATCCCTTGATGATCGATGACAGTAGAAATGAAGGTATATATTCATGAAGCTCTATTTAGTCGCATGGATATGTGACGGCAACTTTTTGTTTCTTGCGCTAACAACTCCCACCCCAGCCAAAGCCAGGAGAAGGCGAGGTGAGGATAAGGTTCGTCCGATCGATCCAGATAAAGATCAAAACCCTAATTATTATTACAAGCAAAAGCGGCCGAGTCGCCAAGACCTAATTAGCCTTGCCATCAGCTGATCATAATCTCGTCCAGATACGCATAATTAGCATCCGCAAACCAAGTGCTCCAAACTTCCAAAGTCAAAAAGGTTGGTTGGTTAGTTTGTTACTACTAGTACTATAATAAACAGGAGGATGAGAATGCAGTTACAGAAAGGGAAGACGACGTACTCCCACTGTTCAAAGAGAAGAATCCAATCTAATATCTGAATCTAATCTAATATATATAGCATGATCTTCAGATTGATCATTCTAGATTAGATTATGTTTGATTTTTAACTAGATTTATTTATTTTTGAAACGAAAAAAAGTACAGGCCAAATCATGCAGGAGGAAAAAAAAGGCAGAGAGCATCTGATCTGATGCAATCCTGAAAAGATGTCGAGCAGATGCAACGTTTAACGGAACAAAGAGAAAAGAAACGGAAGGGGAGGAGAGCGATTATTACGGACGCCCTTGGCTGGGTGCTGTTGGCTGCTGCTGCCCTCTTTTCCCACGCAGATGATGACGCACGCCTGCCTGTTTCCAGGCAGTTTCCTCCTCTCTCTCTCTCTCTCTCTCTCTCTCTCTCCTCTCTCTAGTCCGCTTGCATTGCCAGCTACGCAGTCAAAACCTGGGTGTTGAGTGTGAGGATTTGTGTAGAAAGGATACAGAAATATATTACTCTCGAGGCAAACTGTCTCCGGAGAAGAAACCGAAAGCGATTTGAGTCTACGAATTTTACACAAAAACAGTTCAGCCATAACACGTACTACTAAAGAAATTACGCATTTCTCTGTTGAATTATAGTCAAAAAGTTAACCGGGTTAATTGTCAAACACTCCTCTCATCTCTACACGCCTTGGCCTTTTGGGCAGCTAGGCAACAGCTGGATCACCACTGGATGGATGCACTCTGGCCCCCCGTTCACTCCGGATTAAGATACACCTCAGTTTTTCGTTACTACGTTTTTCAAACTGCTAAATGATACGTTTCGTGTAAAAACTTTGTATATAAAAATTATTTTAAAATAATAAATAAATCTATTTTTTAAATCTATAATAATTAAAACTTAATTAAATATACACTAATAACTTTTTTTTGTTTTCCATGCCATGTAACGTTGAGAGAAGAGAGAGAAGCAGAGATAGATAATATTATTTATTTCATATGAATAGTTTATATGCATATAGGTATTTTTTTATTATATTTTTATATGAACTAATTGCATAATGATAATATATAGCTGAATAAAATATTATACTCTCTATGAACTATTTTTACACAATATTGTGGAAGCCCTCGGCAGCCGCACCACTTTGCTATTTGCTTTCTCTCTGTGATTCGCTCTACACCTACTACTAGTGGCTCAACACGTGTCACCCGGACGAGGCCCTTGCCCACGTGGCGCGGCTGGCGGCCGGAAACTTGGGCGCCACGACTGGAAGAGCGCCAAGTGGGCCATGGGCCCCACCCCAGCGACCGGGCCAGTGGGCCCAACGCGTCAGACGCACGCGGAGCGCAGGTCGCCCGCGTTAAGCAAACGACGCGGGCCGTTTCGTTTTTATATAAGCGCGTGCGCCCGCAGCGCGGCCTCCTGCATCCCGCATCCCGGTCGCTTCCTCGCTGCTTCGCCCGCCACGTCACCCCTCCTCCTCCTCCTCCTCCCCTTTTCTCTCTCTCTCTCTCTCTCAACCTGCTCCTCCTCCGCCTCGGCCTCGCCGCCGTCTTCTTCTTCTCTCTCGCGCGCTCTCGCCTCGCCAATCCATGGCGAAGCAGTAGTTGTTCACCCGCCGCGCGCGAGCCAGCTCCGGGAGGGGTACACGCCGCTCGTCCCCGGGGGGGGGGGGGGGGGGGGCACCCAGGGAGGAGGTCGTCGCGCCGCCCGCGACTCACGCGGCTCTGATTCTTCTCGGAGGTGAGTGGGTTGACTCCTCCCGCCTCGACTCTGTCTCTCCGTGGGTTCGATGCTTTGGATTGTTCTGCGCTTCACGACGTCCCCGCTCGTTGTTGTTGTTGTTGTTGTGTGTGGGCGGGGGGGGGGGGGGGGGGGGGATTTCGTCTTGGTGTGGGGTATAATTGTTGTTTAGCGGATGATGCTAGGGTTTTTTCGTCCCGTCTCGGGAGGTGGGGGTTTCGGGTGCTTCTAGGTGATTATATGATGGAGGTCTTCGTTTGGGGGTTTCGATCAGTCACCGATTGCGGATCTTTGCTTCTTTTTTTTTTTGCCTCCTGGGGTTTTCGATTGTGGGGGGCAGATTGCCAGATTCTTGGGGGATTCGAGTCGAGCGTAATGGGGGGAGTGGGGATTTTGGTTGCGGCCTCGTCGAAGTCCGAGTGGATCGGTTGGTTGGTCGTGCGAAGAAGTGGTGTTCTTCAAGGTAGTTCGGTATTTGGGGAATTCGGCCATGGAGGCTTAAGAATTAGATAGCTGCTCTTCCTTCAGTCCTTCAGTAGGATGATAAATCAATGAATTCCGCCCCCCCTTTTTTTCTTTTCCCATGTTAGCTAGCCTATAATAAGATATCACCCCACTTTTCAGGTGGTTTAATGTGAAATTTAGAGTTTTTACCATATTCGTACATTACATTCAAGAATTTCCTCCTCCACTTGCTTTGAACCTGAAATTGTCAATAATTGGAAAGGAAGCATCATTGCTCATATGGATTTTTGTTAGTTTGCCTCCATGTTTATCTTCTGTAAGATGCTTGAGGATGTTACTCCATGAGCAGTGATGTGCAGAGACCATTCCACATGGGGCTTTGTGTTGAGAATCTTTTCTAGGAAGATTTATAAGATCGTCACTTTTTTTTTAAAGTTTTTAGGCAGTAATTCTTTGTGCTAATTACCCATGCCGTTTTAGATTCCCACTGATCATGTTTGGTGTTCTTGGTTCATGCACAGATTTGTACCATGGACTCTTTACGTGACATGGTCCTCCCACCAGGATTTGGATTCCACCCAAAAGATACTGAGCTCATTTCGCACTATCTGAAAAAGAAAATACATGGCCAAAAGATTGAATATGAGATCATTCCAGAGGTGGATATATACAAGCATGAACCATGGGATTTACCTGGTAAGTTGAACATTATTCCATGGCAACCTATATTTGTTTCGATCCATAGAGGTTGCTGATGAGAAAAGAGTCAATATTTGACCATCAGTTTAAACTAGATAATGCTGGTAGATGGAAACATTCATGTTTGCAAGAACCACTGGGGAATGCACCAGAATGTTTTCTGTATTCAGTGTCAGTTCTTAGGCTGTGTTCTTTGGTTAAAGTTCCCAACTCACTTCTTTCGTTTTCAACGCGCAAGCTTCCAAGCTGTTAAACGGTGTATTTTTTGTAAAAAAAAATTATATATACTAAAGTTGCTTTAAAAAACATATTAATCCATTTTTCAAAAAAAAAGCTAATACTTAATTAATCATGCGCTAATAAGTCGCTCCATTTTGTGTGCGCGGAAGATTAGATCCTAACCACAAAGAATGAACGCAGCCTTAGTACTGTTGCATCCTTTGCCTTAAAATTATGCAACTGATTGCCAATTATGTATCTTTTTTGTGCAATTCTCTGCCCTCTTATTTTGATAGATGAGTTTTCTTTTCTATCTTTTGGCTTCCTTGTTTGTTGCCTCTTGGATCCTGATTATGTAAACTGCTGATGATATTTCACATTACAGCAAAGTGCGATGTTCCAACTCAGGATAATAAGTGGCATTTCTTCGCTGCTCGTGACAGAAAGTATCCTAACGGTTCTCGGTCAAATAGGGCAACAGTTGCTGGGTATTGGAAATCCACTGGAAAGGATCGAGCCATAAAAATGGGCAAGCAAACTATAGGAACGAAGAAAACTTTAGTTTTTCATGAAGGCCGCCCCCCCACAGGGAGACGTACTGAGTGGATCATGCATGAGTACTACATAGATGAGCGTGAATGTCAAGCCTGCCCTGATATGAAGGTATTGAACTAATTATTAAGGTTTTAAAGTGGCATATTTAGAAAAGAGAGAACTCTTTTGTGGGTTGACATGACATATAAATTAATGTGCACTGTATCTTCTTGATGTCACTCTTCAAACAACTTGCTTGTTTAGAGGATATAATCATATGATTTGCTGCCTAAGGGCGAATTCCAGTATGCTAATGTAGGACTTTTATTTTATTGTCCCTCAGGATGCGTTTGTACTTTGTCGTGTTACCAAAAGAAATGACTGGATCTCAGGGAATGGCAATGAGTTGGACAACAGTGACCCTCATCCAGAACCAAATGATGCTGCTCCATCAGTTGTCAGTACTGAACAGCTAAATCCTGCTGCTGCACCAGTTGTCGGTGTTGAAGCTGCACCAGTTACCGTTGCTGAACCACCTGACGGTGTTACTACATCAGCTATCACTGCTGATTTACCGCCTCCTAGTGATGGCATTAATCTGGATGATTGGTTGAATGAACTATTTGATCCTTTCTTTGACCCTGAACAGAGTCTGGCTTCTGCTGATCTGTCTCCAGATGAACCAAATGTCGAATCATTGGTAAGTTCCTTCACACTCAATGTGTTTGCAGGTAAAATAATTCAATGGATAAACCATTAGAATGTTTTAGGGACTCCAGCTCCCTATGAGAAAGTGCTATTGCACGAACAAGAATCTGTTGGGCAAATCTAACTTGCTTGTTAGTTGTTACTCGTAATAAATTTGATCTTCACTGGTCCACTTGTGCATACTGATTACTATTTAATATATCTGCATAATGCACTTCTGATAGACAAAATACTGAAGAACTTCACGAACATATAGAAACCAAACACAACATTACATTATAGTAACATTTCTGAGCCTAGTACAGCACTGGTTACTGCTTGGAAATTGACACTAATTATGAGGCATGTGACTAGTAATGACCTTTAGAGATACCTAGACATAGGCAAATCATAATGTTGTGACCAAAATTTTTTCTGTGACTTAGTTTGGCTGGCATTTTTTCTTTTGCTGGTTGACAAAGAAGACTTGCTTATAATTTTGTTAGGAACTCCCGAGTAATGCGTTCTCATGGACAATATTTGAAACTCATAGAAAATTATTATGATTTGTTCATACCATGTATTGACTTTTTAAAAATAGCCATGATTTGCATATACCATGGACTGAAGCTATCTTAAGTGCTACGGTTTGTTCCACCTCTTCTGAGATTTCTGGTTATTGCCAAGTACCTGGTCAAATGTTTCCATATAATGTTCTTTTTTTAACACGTACCTAGGAGTCAAATGTATTTTCTACAAATCATGAATTATATTTCTGTCATTGTGCTGTGCATTCTACTATGTTTCTATTGCAGTTCTTAGCCTGTGCGTACTCGCTCATTGCACTCTTCCTTCTGAATTTACAGAACCTAGGTGCTTTGGCTCCGAAGGTGGAACAAGACTATTCTAGTCCTAACGAGAACGTAGAAGATGATACGGAGTACCTGTTGCCTGAAGATGTTTACAACATACTGCACCCTGGGACAGATGACTTCAATATGCTCCAGAATCCTATGGACCAGTACCCCATTAATGGATTGGATCCTTATGATCTTGCAACCAACATTTGGAGTGGAATTAAGAAGGTAGAATGGGTGTCGCCCCAGGCCAATGTTGAGCCTAGTAGGTCAAATGAAGCTGCTGATAATGGAATTACAAGACGTTATCGTAGTCTTGTAACACCTGAAACCAGCGCGCTGCAGTACAAGGGTAAAACTCTGGCTAAAATGCAGGTTGGAATCAACAAGATGGCTACGAGTAGTTCTGAATCTATCAACCAGACTATCAAGTTTGAGAACAACAGTGGTCGTCTTGTTGAGCACCAGAAGAACCAAGCACATGATGTAGCTTCTACCAAGCGGTCAGACGCAGGGAAGCCAAGTACAGAGCTCAGCGGCAATCGAGGATTTCTCAGGGGCATCCGAAATGCATTTGCAGGCTGTTCAGATGCTCGATGGAACATCATACTTATTGCGGTTTTCGCTATTGGAGTCGCTGTGGTAGCGCTTCATGTAGACCAACGCCTTGGATTAAGCCAGAGAGATCAACAGCATGCCTAGCTTTTAGATTTACAGGTTACTGGGTGTCTACGCTTTTGCCATCTGGAGAAACGTAAACAAACTCCAATCTTCGGTTGGTGCAGAACATTTGATGTCTGCCCCGGTTTTGTGTTGGTTTTGTACATATTATTATTATCTTCGGTTTTGGTCGACTTTTGATCTGGCCAGCTAGTACTATGTTGACGAATGTAGAAGAAAACCTCAAAAAAAGAGCAAAAGAAAAAATTGACAATGAGATTTTATATAATTAACCGCTTGCAGTGTATGCCTTTTACTATCTGTTATGACGACATGATTCTTCATTACATGCACTTGTGGGTGACTACGGCATTGTTCATCTGAATTTTTGCGTATTCTGGTTCAGTACTCATGTTTGACCACTCGTAGTCGTATGTGTGGAGTACCAGAACTACTCGTCTCTTAGTTTGCTTGAAAGAATCGCAGCATGTATGGCTATTCGAAACACTGGAACGTATTGCAGGAGGTAATAGTTTGCAAAAGGGATCTAAATGCACAAGACGGCTAGAGAACACTCTCCAGCAATCTTTCAAGGAATTGTAGAGCAAACATGAAGTCCAAATCCACGGGAAACACTTTACCCTGTTAAAAACATGCATGACCGTCATACTACGACGTCTGCGAAGATGACAATCAACATTACATAACAACCGTTACATGCCTTCTGTGATGCGTTGTCATGAATAAATAGCATCATCTCCCGAGTTAAGTTTCCAAATATGTACGCAAGTTCCCAAACTACATGAATTTGCGACCATAAAATAAAGGGGGCACATAACCAACAATACAAAACCACAAAACATAACAATCTGGACTGCTGGGACGCTGGATTATATAACCTTGCAACCCAGCAATGGACCTTCGGTCTCAACTCTGAAGGCCATCATCCCCTTTTCTGTTAGATTACTCGCTACTAAACTGCGACTGGGCTCTGAAATAAACCTCAGTGGCATAGTATACTATATCAACTGTTATTCTATTATCGAGATCCATTCCAGCACGACAAGTGCTTGCGGCCGAATATGACCATGGCTAGGAGAAACCTTCAACGCGGAGGTCGTTCAACAGCCATGTCATATCATTTGCACCGATTTGGCTTGACTTCAGCTCCCGCATGCTTGCTCGCTTGGGAGTACAGCTCCTCTTCAAGAGGGATTTCTAGAAAAAATACATGGGCAAGATAAGCACATTTATCTTTGTAATCATATATGCCAATGATACAGGGATGCAATATGACAGTCAAATTTCTCTTTTCAAAGAAAATGGCAGCTGGTAAATTGCATTCGGAATGGAATTTGCACAGTACAAGTACGGAAAACTGCTCACCTCAATGATGACTAGCAGCTATGCTATTCCCTCCAGTGCCTTGCCCAGAAGCCCTTCTTTCTGGCTGACTCACTCTCTGAAATTGACCGGGATGGTCGAGAGCCAATTGAGAAATGCCTTCTCAAAAATGGGCGACTAAATGAGCCCTTCAAGCTAGAACTGGTGCCTAATCTGGGCTCTCTCCTACTTTCCTTCTGATGCTTAGAGCTCCCATCTAGATTAACATCAACTATCACATTTTTAGGTATCTTGTTCTTTGTCTTTGATTCCAACTTCCCAAATAGCTTCACTGTACATTTCTCACCATGGGTGCATACAGGACAAGGGGGATCATATTTGTCAGCTTCTGCAGTTAAGCTATCCAAACAGTCAGCATGGTAAACATGGCCGCACAATAAAACAGCGACAACAGCCAGTTCCTGAGCATTCCATGTGGACCGTTCCTTTAATAGCTTTAAACATAGCTTGCACACCTCTTGGTCAGGTGAATGTGTAGTAGGATTATTAGAAGCATTTGGTCTTGTCATTTTACTCGAAACAGAACCTAAGAGCTCACTATCAACTGACCATCTCTCTCTCTGAGATGATGCCACCATTTCAGAAAATGTTCGCATTGACCAACCATCAGATGACTCACCATGTGATCCTGCTGCAGATAAATCGTTGCTGCAGACTGAGAGCATGGAGGAGGATGGCCTTCCTTCAGGAGAGGCACCCTCGTTGAGAGACCTGAGAGATGGAATCTTGCTGTCAGAGACCTGTCTATACAGTTGATACCCTGGTGATCGACGTGCTTTCCTCATTGAATCTGCATCTGTTGGTAGAGAATGCCCCCTGGAGGATGATGAAGGATCTGCTCTGGATATTGCGGGAGGCGTTGAAGGAACAGAGATTGACATCTTCGAATCTGAAGCCACACTTACTGTGTCTAGCGATTTCCTGGAAAGCTTTGCCTACAAAATATGTTGAAGAAGACAACTATCAGAAACAGCACATTTCAATCTTCCAAGCTGCATAAAACTTAAATGGTAACAGCTGCTAATTTCAGGTTTCAGCTATATAGATTAGTATTGCGTACCTCAGGGGAAGAATTGCTTGTGGTGGATCTACCTGCTGAAAAAAAAAAGAAGAAATCAACAAGGGAATTATCAACAAATAGCTGCTGAGGCAAAAACTCATGTGCTGATGCCTATTGTCTTCTGCATAAGGATGATAAATTGTATCTTACAGCCTGGCATGTAAGTTAAAAATATGGTCGGAAGAAATATCACTGAATATCGATTAAAGGTAGATCTATGTATTAATAGGTAGTTCATATTCAAAATAACAATTACAGACTTGGCTAGGAAGGTAGTTCGCTGAGAAACTGACATATGAACACGGTTTCAGAAATCAGTATTCGCAGAAGTGCTGGTTTCCTGGGCCAGATAGGTAGGTTACAAGAATTTACTGGATGCAAGGAATTCAAATCAAAAAAGTTGAAGTAAAATAATAGTTACCGTCGGATAATTGTTACTGCAACTGCCAGGAAAAAAATGTGGCTATAACAGATCAACAAAATTCTAAACTTCAATTTTTATATTTCTTAAATAAAAGTGTTCAGACTAGTTTGCACCAGTACCAGTCAAACAGCTTTGGAATAGTAACAAGATGGTTACCACTGGTTTTCTGAACCTTGGTTATAAAGAAATGAAATATTGCAAGCCAATAAAGTTCCCTTGGGTAAAGGATGCCCCCACAAAAACCATGCCAAAAAAGTGCGATGTGCATGGTATATAGTTATATACCACTCCACCTTCAGAGATACAGTAGAAGGTTCCAGCAATGAGCACCAAATACTAGAGCCTAAAATATATTTCGATAACCCTATGAACAAACGCACAACCAATAAGGCTGTCATCTGGAGTGGAATCCAGGAGTAAAGCCTGAGCTACAAAATTAAACTTCAGCATGCAAGGACAGAACTTGATTGGCATATGCAATACTTCAGTTTACACACATAACAAGTGGAAAAAGATGACGGGGGCTGAATTAAATACATGAACAAATTGGATGGGTACATAAGGCAATGCCAAATAGCAAAAAATGGAGTGCGATAAGCTGCTGTGGGTGGAAACAAAATCTAAGATCAATTAGGACGCTAAACTGGTCAAAGGCAATGCAAATTCCAGATTCATGGGGAACTGTGCAAAATTAATATCTAAATTCAAGCAGATCCTAAGCAGGACCAACAGCTTTTACTTTGCACCCTTTCTTCATAATCAAAGGTAAATTGAGCATCATGTATGCACCTAGAATTATATTACATTTGAATATCAGTTGGCAAGGTCAAGAGCATTGAATTTGGCAATATTCCCTATTTTTCCTTTCCAATTTTCTATTATGGTATAGGTGGTAGCTTATCTTCTGTTGGAAGTTGTGTAATAAATACGTCGGTAAAGCAAATTAAACAAGTCAACTTTATTCTAGGAGTATCATCTAGCTCTGGAAGAGAGTGCAAATGCATCGAATAAACATAGGTGCAAGGATTCAGAAGTAAATGACATGTTAAATCAAAGTGCTAATTCAGAAACAAAACATCGTAAAACAAATTGTTTATGTTCAAAACAAAACAAATGGAATATATATATTTTTTGCCTCAGTTCTTCGATCTTTATGGTTGCATTCAACGACATTAGTGAATAAGGGCATTATTCTGTTGTCCTAAATGGTAATCATATCCATGTAGGTTCAATAACTTCGTTATGAAGAACATCAATGTTGAAATGTTGAATCATTTTCTTTAATCAGGTCAAGGAATGCATAAAGAAACATAAAAGAATGAAAGAATATGGGAACAATTTATAAAATTACCTCGAAGGTCAGATCTCACAATCTTGGATGACTCCCTCTTCCTGTCAGATTTATGGCACTTGAGCTTGTTGAACATATCAGAAGGGCTGCCTCCGCTAGAGAAGCCATCAGTTGGTGCAATTGAACCACTCTTTGTTTCAGGCCGAATGCTTCCACTACTATGGTTGGAAAACAAGGTGGGCATTTCCATTATGTCTTCTATGTGTGTGCGGTTGTCCCACCGGAAGCTCCATGATGGAGAGTGTCTTACGTTCCTGAATGCTGACACTTCAATTGGAGTAACACATGGCTGAGGCCTCTCTTTTGCAGCTATACAGCAATTAGCTCCCATGTTTATTAAGAAAGAATTCAATATGCGTTAAACATCCAAATGCTGAGAGCTCATCAGCGTGAAGCAAAATCATGAGCAGAACGTAACATGATCATCCTTCCTAGCTGAGAGAGAAAGAGAAATAACAACAATAAGGATATTTTAACCAAGGAACGAAAAAGGCAGGGAAAAACTATCTAGAGCTACAATAGAAGCATCCAGAGGCAAGTAGAGGTACAACGTCAAAAAGAAAATAAAGCCCAACGAAGCCCAAGAAAAACACCAACCTAGTCTAGAGAGAAATGTATGGCTTGAAATTGTAAAACTTGCCAACAATAAATTCCTATCTAGTATATGATACTTTCTTTATCTCCATGGTCCTATAAAAGCTGCATACAGAGGGGCGACCACATACATAGGTTGATATGATGACGGGGAAGAGAGGAAATTAACTTAAATAAATAAGTAAGACCTAATTTGGGGTCCACATATTTGATAGTTGTGTATGGCCAGATACAATTCATCAGTCCAAGTATGAGAATAAACCACAAACATCATGCATAACATAAATTTTCTTAGTACATGTCGTCCTCTTCGATTTTGCAGTCTACATATCAAGTATTCATGAAAACAGCAGCATGATCTCCATACATAAGATGCATAAGAAACCACTCATGCCATTTCTAAATACCCCACGAGCTGAACATCAGCATCCATATAGCAACCACTTCACTTATTCACAATAAGAAAGGAAAAGAAAAAGATGCTTGAGTATAATTGAAGGAACAAACTGGGGAAGCTGGCTAACCACATAGGGTGCAACTATGTGACGGAAGAAAGCCACAGTTAGGTAGACCAGAATCAGGACATTCCAAAACTAAAACACACTCAAAGGGCACTGATTCCTCCCACACAACACACTAAGCATCTCATCTTAAAGCCTGTGGACCGAATTGCAAATTATTTAACATGTCAGTCATGATATTGCCGTATCAGACTAAAGTAATACCCAAAAAAAAACGCAGCATACTTATTTATCAGACTGATTTTGTATAATGGAATAATAGGCACGATTTATCAGTAAAACATATTTTTAGCTGACAAGAACATTAATACAGCTTGTAATTTAGCTCCAAATTCCGGACTAACAAACTAATACACCATTTAAAAGTAATGGTACATCTAGCAGGTAAAATTGCGGGAAAAGACTAACATACGAGATCAAGCTCAACATATATTTTCAAATTACGCATCACACGGGGAGCAATACACACACACACACACACAAAGCAGCAAGTTTCGAGCAACGGAACGCAAACCAGCACCGATCAAAACCCCCACAGGCCACAATCCCCAGCTACCCCACCGACGCACGCCACGCCGCAGCCACGGCACCAAAATTCCCCCCGTTTCCCGCACCAACCGCAGCGGAACCCACCCACCCAACCCCAACCCATCCACCCCCAAGCGACCCGCACGAATTACCTCCAACCACTCTCGGAAGAGAACCAGCGATCAGAGCGCGCCCTCTGACCCAGGCCAAATCGGCAACAACTCCCGCACCTCCGCCGCCGCCGCCGCCGCCGCCGCCGCGCCGGAACTGGGGGTGGCCCGGATCTGGCAAGGCTCAGCCGCCGCGGCGCACGCCCCGCACCCCAGCGAGCGCCTCGCCCTACCTCGCCGTTGGGAGAGCTGAGGCTGGGCTGCCTAGGGTTCCGGAGTCAGCTCGGGGGAGGGAGGGGATGCGATGCGAATTGCGAATTGCGAGACAAGAGAGGGAGAGGAGAGAGGGGGTGTGGGTATAAAAGCGGGTGAGAAAAGAATACTACTAGAATGAGTGAGTCGAAGGGGAAAAAAAAAGGGGAAAGAAAACGAAATTGCTGCGGCCACCCCGCGGGGGATGGGAGGTGGGTGGGGTACGACGCTTCCCGTCTCCCGGCTGACGGCGCGCGAGCCTGCTGGGCCACGTGCCCCTCCCCCAACCCCGCGCTGCTTGTGCCACTGGGGGATCGGGCCCACCTGCATTGACACGTGGGGAGCGCGCCTATGGGATGGGATGTTGGTCGAGCCGTGGCCCTCGTGGGCTTTCGGTTTGAGGCCCTCGTTGCCCCGTGGGCCACTGGCCCTCTCTTGGAGTGGACTCGTTTAGGCCATTCCTAATAGGTGTCCTGGGAGTTTTTTGTATTTTTAGATTTTTTTTTTTTAATATTTACAGAAATATTATAGCGCCCAAAAAAATTGCAAAACTAGACCCTGCCGCCCTTTGCAAGGGCGGCAAGCCGACGTGGCACACGCCGCGCTGGACGGCGCGGGACGGCCGTCCTCCTGCCCGCTTGCCGCCCCCCTGCCCTCTTGCCGCCCTGGCATCAAATTTATTTGAATTTGACGCGGTTACCGCGGTTTACCCCTTACCGTACCCCCGCGGTAAGCGCGGTAACCGCGATAACCGCGCGGTTTACCGCGGTAATTGAAACCCTCGGCACACCCTTGCAGAGGGCGGCAAGCCCTCGGCACACCGCGGCCCGTGCGCGCCGTCAAGACGCACACGGCGCCGTGTGCCACGTCGGCTTGCCGCCCTTTCAAAGGGCGGCAGGGTCTAGTTTTGCAAATTTTTTCGGCGCTATAATATTTCTGTAAATATTAAAAAAAAAATCTAAAAATACAAAAAATTCTTGAGAGGTTAGGAGGGAATGGGCTCCTCAAAGGAGCCGGCTGGGCTTGATAGGTGGCCAGGCCTGCCGCCCTCTGTAAGGGCGGCAAGGTCCTGCCGCCCTTTGCCAGGGCGGCAAGAGGGCAGGAGGACGGCCGTCCCACGGCAGTCCCACGGCGTGTC